>JAFBJW010000125.1:0-253793 GCA_016785235.1 Pseudorhombus dupliciocellatus | reverse complement strand
TCGACCTACAAGTAAACAACAGACTTGAAATATTTGGGGTTATTGATTGGATTACAAACATCAGAGTTCTGTAAAGTCGAGCCTGACTGATATAGATTTTTGGGGCTGATGCAGCAACCGACACCAGTATATTTCCAATTGTTCTGTGAAGATTTATCAAGAAAACAGGAATACAATCAAATATAGAATTCATTTTAAGCAAATTGTAAACACAAATGCATGTATTTTTTTGCATACTTTGTTCTATAAATTAACAGTTTCACATCAGTGCATTTCAGCAGACATTAACACTGATAGCAGTAAGTCTCTGAAAGGCTCATATCGGCTGAATTTCACTACTAAATCTGTCAGTCTCTAAAGTAAAGCCATGTCATCAGTGAATGGAAAATCTACAAGTCATGTTTCCAGCAGCTGTGATCATATTCAAACTGAGGTCAGGCAGACTTGCATGTTATGTAAAACCTTCAGTCAACAAGTTTGAAGCCGTGTTCAGAGAGGGGTGCCAACACTGAGTGGATGAACATTCCTGTTAAGGCATCTACTGCCATCACAACTCATTATAATACAAATACATTCTGCCATAACCAATCTGCGTCGCATAGTACACTGCACAGAGAGGGAAACTAAAAGACACACATCGGTTGTATAGACTTCCCAAGTAAACAGAAAATTCACAACCTATGGATTCTGTCTCTGGTCTCATGTTGGCATGGAAAATAAAACAACTCCATCAAACCTACACTGACAGACGGGGGCAGACACATTTGAAGCCAATTTGGACTTATTAGTCTGCATGTGTTATTACAAGCTGACAGCTGCCAAATACTGAACATTATTACATCACAGACATGTCAGGTCAGTGCTGCTGGAGAAACAGTTGTTCCTTTTGGAGTCGTACGACTTCATGCAGTTCAGACTGAAGACGAAATTATACCTGTTCTGTTATAACCCAGTAAAACCGAGTTGAAATGAGACGCGCACACGTGAAGCTTTGCATTCAGGTGCAGCTGGAGCAGGAAGCGCCAACCAACGCAATCTAAACAAATTCCCACTAAAGAGAATGGAATATGTAAAACCACCGATTCTTACTGATTAAACTGTGTGCAACATAGACTCAAATACACAGGACACTCCCTGGCCCAATGGCCTAACCTCAAATCTCACAACTTTATTCCTAGTTCCAATTGTTGCCTTAACCTGGAATTAAAGCTGCACATTGTACACTGTGCGACTTAACATATGTTGTTAAATTCCACCGAACATTATAGTAGGTAACTCAGCCGAGAAGAAAAGCCATGATTTCTGTGCCAAAACTATAATGGATTGCAGAGAGTCACAGGCCAGTGAGACAGATAGAGAGAAGGAGACTGATATCCGCAAAGATAAATGTCATATACTGCAAAGCTTCAGTGATATTTAAAATGTGAAAACTGTGCCTTGACATTTTGATTTATTGCTGGTTGTGATTCCTCCTCTAAGGCTCATCTTATTCATATTCGACTCATATTTGAGCATCATAAAGTTTTTTTTTTTTTTCTGAAATGGATGTTCGGAATTTTTAACAATATCGAAAGCATTTATGGGACACAGAAGGCCACAAGTTAGCTCATTAGTGTGTTTGGCTTCAATGAGGAATGTTGTGAACAGAATCTGATCTCATTTCAGGATCTGCTCTGGGGAATTCTTTCTTTGACCTCTTACAGATGTGTGAGTTAACTGCCTTAACCCAAAAATCCAACAGATATGGGGAGTGACACATTCTTATAGTTTAATGTTGACTATCTCATTACTGACAGTAGTCAGTGTAATCAAGGAAGCTACTGGAATCAAACCCTCACATTAAAAAGGTAGAAGGAACTGTTTCAAACAGTCCAGAGGTAAAAAGTTGAAAACTAGATGAAGCTGTAACACCGCAGTGTTTCTGTCCCAAGATCATAGATTTTTAAAAAATGTATTATATAAAAGCAATTGAAGTGTCATTTGTAAAGAAATATTTTTTGGTTGAACTGAAATATCAGTGACATTTAACAGCCTGTGTGTATCTGTGGCAATGGAAACTGGGCAAGTGGAACGTGAAGTAATATATTTGAGTATGCCTTGCAGCCACTCGAAATACATTTCTAATTTTCATTTTCCGCTCGCTTGAAAAAAAGAATCAAAATCTTAAATTCTTGTCTGAGAGGATTGTTAGAATCACTCAATTTGACATTTGCCTCTCCTGACTTATCCGATGAAGACAAATCGCCAGATAAGTGCCACAACAAAGGCCCTGATGCAAGAACATCAATGACAGACATAGGAGGGGAGGGTAGAATGAGAAGAGTGGTGGTTAGATGATGACTAAAAAGCTCCGCAGGGGTTTATCCCGCGCATAAGCTGCAGCAATTGTGTGAATTATTAAAAGTTCTTATTAATGGTGTGTGCGAACAATTCGTCTTAGTGTTTGCACCAGTGAATCTTCACCAGCAGTCTGAAATACACCCATGATGCACTCAGACCTTTCCCAAACAGCTCGTCATCTGATAAATGAGTCAGAGCGGCATCATCTGCCTTGTGGTTGCACATGGTCTCGCAACGCACGCGCACGCACACTGCATTAAAATGAATGAATGAATTTATGTCCGGCTGAAGGAAGCACACTTGACTAGGGCTACTTGCATCACTCTTACATCTGAAATAGTTAAATAAAGAATGTAGTTGAGTATCTTTTCATCACATTTTCCTTTTGAGCAATGAAATAAAACAAATTGATTCGCTGGAGTTGAAAGCAAAAAGGCGCAAGATGGATTAAAAACTGTTATCTTGAGTAGCCAGACCTCCATCTTGTGTACAACTTCAATTAAAATGTTGTAAAGTAAATACAATGCGCTTTGATAAACAGGGAGTGATTAGAGGCATAACGTCGGGGAGCAGAATGAGATCTGGCTGAATTGCTAACGGCTTTCTTAGATGTTTTATAACAGTGAATGTGATTGATTGATGCGATAACAGGCACTGAATTTGGGACGCTTTCCTGATAAAGGGGCTTGACGTGAAACCCAAATATCCAAGGCAGTTTCTCCCAACAATTTCTGCAATTTTTACTGCCAGCCCTCATTTAGTTTGAAGAACATTTGGTGATGAAGGCTGATGTTGATGTGCTGTAAACAAAAACACAAGTTTTCAGAAAGGCAAACAGAAAATGGGGATCTGACATTTTGTGAGACGCATGTCTAAAGACTCCAGGACTGCATCAGTATGCATTATGACATCAGTGGGAACTGTCGAGTGAATGGATTGATTGGCTGTTGACCTGATGGATGAGGGGATGAGCTAATGGCTTGTTACCTACAGCAAAGACTTGGATAGATGACTCGACTTGACCCGTCAACTCATCACCACATTTCTCTGAAGGGTCAGTGGGTGTATTTCTGACCACAGGCTGACTTGGTTGCTTTTGGATGGGTTGGCAAGTGAATATCATAATTGTATTTCTTAAAGTATGGGCTAAGGAGCCAAGCTGGGCCACTGCCATCCATGTCTGGTAGGTCACCATGACAAAACTAATTATATATTACAGTGAAAAAATTGCTTTTGATCTCTTTCCTATGGGAGAGGGTCTTTATAAACCTTCCTCCCCGAGGCATCGGGGGAACCATAATGACAAATAAAGTAACACATGCACATTTCTGGATAAGTTGACCAAGTCGCTGGGTTTACCGCACATCGAGCAGACAACATTTCTGACTGAACCATGCCTCGTTGATTGTGTCTTTGAAAGGCTGTGTGATTGACCAAGCTTCTGGCTGACAGGCCGAGAGACTGACTTATTGGCTGAGTGGCTGACCGGTTAACTGTCTCGGTGACTACCTCATTGATAGAAGTCTTGACTTGACTGTTTGCCTCCCTGGCTAATTACCCTTTTATCTTGACTTAATGAGAAACTGTCCAGAGGTGAAAGCTCTGTGAAGTCTCTGCTATTATCCAAGCACAGATTTGTCTTCACCACTTTACTGGGTCAGTGGGGCTGTTGCCTCCCACACTTTGTGCTGTCGGCCTGACCTGCTGAACAACTACACCGACCTCTTGCCTGGATGGCTTGCTTGTCAGCTGCCTGATGGAACAGCCTATTCCCCCAGAGGACGGACTGAATGGATGAGCAAAGGGGCATTGGGTAGTTGAATTAAAACAAGGACAAAATGATTTTCCCTCTGTGCGAGCTGAATTAATCACACAAAAGACTTTCTGCCTTGTCTGCTAACTGATTGCAATGACTTTGTGATAAAGTGACATCCGGCAGTCCCAGTGAACTTTCTTCTTGTGCAGCTGGCCGCTGTCCAACCATTAAACACGGCCACATTTTTTGGTAAAGCTACCTGACCGGTTGGCTTACTGGCTGTTTGGCTGACCTCACTGCAGTGACAGTGGAGTCAGGACTGGCAGGCTGACTGAATGAGTGGTTGCCTGCCCGGTTGGCAGGCTGACTCTCCGACCACAGTGACTGAGCGTTGGCCAGAGCTGAGCCGGTTCTCTGGTTCCAGGGAATGAGTCAGGCTCCAGCAAAAACCCATTCACCCCTGGAGGCTTGTGGGCAAAGACTGACTTCAGCAAGGGAAGTGGAACCTGGGAAATTTAAACCTTTCACCTCCAAACAATAGTTTTTAGCCTGCTGAGTTGTGTGTATTGGAGCTGGCAAAGCTGCTTGCCAAAACCTAAATGTGTTGGCACCAGCCTACTCTACATTCCCCTCCCAGAATTCACTTTGCAGGTTTGATTTATTTAACCTTTATTCAACCCAGGTACAGTTTTTAAGTGCCACTGACAAAAAAACTAATTTTGGTGCTTGACCGAAAAAGCAATGAGTGTGTGTGTGTGTGTGTGTGTGTGTGTGTGTGTGTGTGTGTGTGTGTGTGCATGTGTTGAAGCAATTCTCAGCCCACAACCCTGCATGTGTGGCTGTTGGTGTTTACTGCAGGCTACCCCCAGGCTCAGTGTGGGATGATTTTGTGTGTACGAACTCTTGCGTATGCACGTGTCTTTGTTCCCCACATGGATGTCGTGTAAGTAAAGCCAAGAGCCAAAAATGTGGGAGTCTAGACTGAGTGTGTGTGTTTGTGCGCCCACAATCATGGATGTGCCATTAATGTGTACATGTTTCTGTTTGTATGATACATGGGAATGATCCCTCTGGTATTTTCTCTGAAACCCTTCTGTGTGTCACTGGGGAACATCACCCAACTCTTGCACTGCGACATCCTCGCTTTTGTTTTTCATTGACACACTCCCCTGATCTGCATATCCAGCTGCAGTAGGTCCTCTGTGGTATGGCACATCAAAGTCCTGCGCCTTCTGTACTGTGGGCTCGGCAACATCTGGACCACGGCATCCGCCATTTACCAATCTACCATCTGCTGGTTACACTTGACTTGTGTCTGCGTGTGTGTGTAAAAGAATCAAATGGAATGAGTGTGAGTCACAGCGCAGACAACTTCCACTGGTCCCCCTTTGTTTGTTTGTGTGCACGCTCAATTTGACTAAAGCATGGTTTGAACTGCTGCGTAAGATTGCTGCACAGCCTATGTCGTCATGAGCATTGCTACTTGTGTGCTGCTCTGTCTCTGGTGCGTTCTGCAAAAACAAAGGCTATTCGCTGGTGTGGCTTCTATGCTACCATCTTTAACAAAAAGTGGCTGAATCAATCGTTCCAAGGGAGTTGTGTGTCAGGTAATAGTTTGCAGTATATGTGGCATTGATTGTAGAAGTTGGACTTAACTCAGTTGCTGCCATGTAGCCCACTGTAACATTGGTTTGTGAACTGCCATTTTACAACCTTTTTCAAAAAGTTTCCCTCCAGCTAAGTGATGGTTAAACTTCGAGGATGCAAATATACTTTTACTCAATGCCAGCAGAAAATGCAGGTACATTTGATGTGAGAACACAATATTCTAACATGTGACACAAATCATCATCATCTGATCTCAGCTGCAGAGTCAATACGTCGCTTCCTGTCTCTGTCTGCTGCCCCCCGCTGCCTCACCTCTCGTCTCAATAATGCAGAGGTCTGATGCTGCTGCGAACGAGTCCGTGAAGAGAAGCTCCCGCTGGGTTGTGCATGTGTTAAAGGCAGACTACGGGTAACCTCTGTAGCTAATTCTTCAGATTTTACTCATAGGTCATGTCTGAAAATGGCTCTAATCTTGCTCACAGACACTTCATCAGGATTGTTGGGTTTACGCGAGCAGATGCTGTTGATGTCTGTTCCAGTTTCTTATATTTCACTCTTACCTCCCTCTCTTGTCTCCTCGTCCCTCAGCCTTGTTGCCAAGGTGAGGTCATTGACTTTAACGGTCACATCAGGGAGGCTGGCGTACCCAGGCCGGCCACTTAAATCTAACCACCTCCAGGAGAGTAAACACTGTTTACTGCTGCTTTGTCTCTCAGCAGAGCCCTGAGGCCCAGACCTCATATAAAATCTCCTCCCTGGATTTAGATGGATGGGTGGATTCAAAAAACAGTAGATAAACTGACAGATGAACAGATAGTTGACTGACACACTAGACATTTTCTGTCGGCTTTGAGCAACAACACAAAAGTATATCTGATGTCATTAATCTAAATATCAGATCCCTCATATGGGAGAGTGAACTGTGTTGACAGCAAAAAAGGTTTGTATTATTTCTGGAAAAAAAAAATTTCTGACGCAGTCATGGTTTCTTGCTGTTTTGCCTTCAGCCAAATGTGAAAGACAAACCAATATATTGTAGGTTGTTACCTAATAAGCTCTGCTCAATTTTTTGATTTGGCTCAATGCTGCAAAAATAAAATCCCCTGCTTCTCCAGAATCATAGCTTTGTACACAGACAGACCTGCAGCTTCTGAATTTTGGCTTTGGTCAATGTTTCCCTCACAACTGTTCAGTAAAAAAGGAGCGGATGTGATGAAAGTTCCTCAGCTATGGGAAACAAATCAAAAATAGTTCTCTTTGGGCAGTGGTGGGGAAAACCTTGATGTTTTTTACCTTCTTGAAAATCATCCAATCAAGACTCAACCACCCAGCAAACTTCTCATGCATCCTGTGTCCCATGACTCAATTCAACAGCCCACTCAGAGAGTTATTCATCTGGTATCAGCTAAATCAAGCAGAGACAACAGCACTTCATATCTACTATCCTGAAATTGTTAGGTTTGAGTAAAGTTTGGGCTCAAACCGCCTCAACTCGAACCACCTCATCACCAAAACTGAGTTAACACTGTACGACTAAATTGAAGCCTGTGCTTCAGTGTGATTTGTACTCAGGTGCTTACTGCTGGTAGCATGTGACCTTCACAAATGGAGATGGGAAGGAATAGAGGGAAGTACAGTAGGGTGAACCTGGAGGCACAAACACAAGAAGATGTAAAAACACCATCTCTGTCTCATAATGTCTTTTCAAAGGGATACACAAAAATAAAGAGTTTGTGAGGAGGGAAATTGCTGGAGAAAGCCAAACTTGGATAAAGGTGACTAGAGGGAGTAAGAGGCAAAATGGAGGAACAGAGGAAAGTGAGTGAATTATCCTCAGAGCCACTGCGGGGAGGAGGGATGTTTATGGCGGAGGAACTGGGTGAATAAGTAAACAAACAGGTAGATGAGGCAGTAGAGTGGAGCAGCACCGTGACTGTGCATCTTCAGGGAATCACAAAGAGAGGGAAAGAGGCTGATGGACACACAACAGAGGTTTGCCTCCGCTTGAGCGAGGAAGAGTAGTACCCCCAGTCGTCTCCCTGCTCCTCCCTTGTGTTGCCTGGCCGCTGTTTTTCTGGTGTGAGTGGGTTTAATCGAAGCTTTCAGGCACTGAATTAAAACAAGTGGGAATGTGCCTCTGAGGAGCAGACTAGAAGCAATGTGTCCTGATAATAAAAGAGAAATATTTAAAACAAAGCTCATCAAAACAGCCCAGTAGCAGATATGGGGGGGGTTATTCTTTAAGGCTGTAGAGAACATAGTTTTGACTTTTTTTCTACTGTAGTTACAAAATACTTAATTTTCTGAAATGAAGTGGAAACTAGTGGCATCTTTCTCAAAGCCACAAATTAGCGATTGGGGCTAAATATTCTGCTCTTTTAATTATTGCAGGAAATTCAACTCCCTTCACATTATGACTTGTCATGAACATGTCTCCTGTCACACCAGGTGGGAATGAATGAATGAATGAGCTAAGCATTGATCTACAATGAAGAACAATTCAAGGACTCATTTGGGAAAAGGACACTGAGACGCGTCACAAAACTTTTGATTCGCGATTAAACTGTAGCGGGTTGGGGACGTCAGCTGACTAAGCTTTTTGTCTGCATGACCCAGGACAAACGTACATTTGTAAACTAAGACGAGACTGTGGCCACATGCGTCCCAGGCCACCTCTGAAAGTGGTGTAAGGGATCGGATCTCAGGACGTGTTGTGGAAATGTGTACTTACTTGTGATTTAATTGCATGGGGGGGGGGGGGTTAGACCAGGTCTACCAGAACTAAATGACTCACAAACTGAGTTTTGTTGTTGTTCCCAAAGAATCTATTAAAATTAATTATATTGTGTAAGTAATCTAACCACATTTGCTCTTCTGATGAAAAATGGAACAACCTGGCACTATAAACAAACACGATGCTTAAGTGTCACTGCATTGACTGGACCTGCTGGGTGTTTTTCCCCATGTCTCTAATAAGGTGGTGGTGTTTGTGACTGTGTGTGTGCAACAGAGCTGGATGTTTTCTGCAGCTGCTGACGTCTGGAGGGCTGCTCGTGGTGTTGGTGGTGGGCTGTTTTTGAAGTGCTGGTGGGCTTACTGGAAGTGTGTCAGACAGGAGAGGAATGCAGGAAGAGGGTGGGAGTCGGTGTGTGTGTCAGTAAGTGTGTGATGTATGGAGAGAATGCTGGGGCAGCACACAGAGCGTTAGACTCTCTCTGTGTGTGTGTGTGTGTGTGTGTGTGTGTGTGTGTGTGTGTGTGTGTGTGTGTGTGTGTGTGTGTGTGTGTGTGTGTGTGTGTGTGTGTGTGTGTAGGTGTTGGTGTTGGTGTTGGTGTGCATGCTTGCATACCCACAGCTTCACTGCTTCCACCCAATATTCCCCATTCTCTCCTTGTCTCAGTTAAAAAGCCCACAGGGTTTCCCACAGTGTCTCTCGTGGTAAAGTTGATATTGGGATTCTATACAATCTAAAACATTTACACAAATACTAAAAACTAGTTTGTAGTTGTCAGCAAAGCTATCTCACAAGCGTAACTTTTAAAATGAATGTAACAACATGAATTAAGTGTGTTTTTTTTTTTTTCTTTTTTCTTCTGACGACAGTTAAACTGTGAACAACCCACAACAACTGATATGAGCTCAACCGAGAAGTTAGTGTGTAAATATCCTGGGCTCCCTTGAGGAAAGAAAAATAAAATAATAAGTAACGTGTTAATATTCAAAGAAGTAAAAAGCCTGTAAGCCACGGTGTTCAGTCACAGCCTCCTGTGGTTTCACATTCACATCATCTTCCTTGAAATCTGAAGCATCTCAGCAGATCTTTAATGGATTATTAGCAGATCGTTCCTCCTCCTTTTTTTCTGCCTGGTCAGGTTGACGTGTTTTTCTCTCGGGGGCATCAAGATTTTCTGAATTCAAACCAATTATTGGACTGTTTGGTGCTGCGGGGTACAAGAGGAATGGCCCTCTTGCGGCTGATTCTCCTCACAGGCTGTCAAAGCAGGTTAAAATAGAGTTTTGAACCCAGCTAAGAAAACTACACAGCTATAACACAACAGTCCTTATAATGATGAAGAGAGTAGTGGAGAATATTCAGAGATGCAGAATAGAGACTGGCAGCAGTTAATCATTATCTGGAAGCTCTGTTAGGCTGGTTGTTATTATGAAAATAATAACAGTGATGTTTGCACCTGTACCAATGTTTTTAATGACAACAGCGCCAGTTAATGACACTATTGCTAAATATTGGAGTATTGGAGATGGGAGTGTCTCTCCAGACTAGGCCCATGGCAGCATCATTTAGGGATCACCTGAGTCAGCTCTTACTACATCAAAGAGGTTGAAGTAGCATGTCCTCTCCACCCAAAATATATTTACTCATGTTTACCAGTTAAAACAGTGAGTGTGTGTCTGAAAAAAGCCTGAGCCAAGAGGTGGAGGTGGTCTTTTTTTTTTTTTTTTTTTCATGTGTTAGATTATTTATTTGTCATTTTTAATGCCTCCGACAACTTGGTGCTGAGCCGGTCTCAGAGCAGAAACTCATCCTGGATGACTGCGATCAGTTTGTCAATAACAACAGTTCTGGCTGCGCCCGTGTTCAGAGAGCGGTGAGAGTGTTGTTGTAGAACAACATGAGCTGAATTGTCTGCTTCATGAAGTCACGAGGTCTCCCCTCTGCTTTTCTCTTAATGGCCCTTCTAACAACCTCCAAACATCAGGCATACGCAGACCACGTTTTACTGCGTTTTATCAACCCCCCCCTCTTATGCTCCAACCACAAGCCAGGTGCATGTGTGTGTGTGCGAGTGCGTGAAAAACACTTTGGTGCTTCACACATCTGGCTGCAACTGCAGTGTGGCTGCTTCACTTTTGTAATTAACAGGAGAAGAAGGTTAATGAGGAAGTGACATTGAAATAAACAACATTAAATTAAAGGGCCCGGAAAAGCTGCAGTCTTTTTTAACCGATTTTGCTTTTTGCAATTGTTAAAAAAAGCACAGTAGTATTATTAATGTCTGTTTTTCATGAATTCAATACCAAGTTCTGATTCAACACTGTGCAAGATGGATGACGTGCCTCCACTTGGCTACACACTTCCAGAAGCTCAAATATTGCTGTTATGAACGCTGCCATCTTAGTTTGTTTCATGTCCTGTCCACCGACATGGAGAAGGCCCGGGATGTCCTTTACTGTAGCCAGGCACCAGAGGGCGATCAGGACACTTGGGCTTCCGTTTTTATATTCAGTGTTTGGTCAGTGCCGCTACCTCACGTCATGAGAATCGTCTTGTTTGTTTGTGATAATTAGACTGACTTCTTAAAATGAAATGGCTAATCAGTTACCAATGTTAAAATGAAACTCTTGGCACAGTGGATTTGGCAGATGGCAGGTTTGTTTTGAATTTGCTTCAGAATGATTTGTTTTGCGAAACAAAACATTAAGTGCACGGTGGAAAAAAAAAACAAAAAACCCTTGCGTTGGCAAAAAGACAAATTGCCGGCAGAGTAGCTGGAGGCTCTGCAGTGAAGCAGCTCTCAGTATCAGTCCGCTGGAGGAGCAGAGGCAGAAAGTTGGCCTATTAACTCTTGTCTCAGGGTGACACACAAGAGCAGACACAGAGGGAGAGGTGGGAGGAAGAGTTTTCCCTTTCTCTCCCTCTTCTTCTCACTTGTACATTCTCTCCATCACTCTCACATGTTCGTTCTTGTCTCCCCCCATGTGCTGTCACGGCCTCTCTAGATCGCTCTCTGATTGGGTTATTTAGGATCGGGTAACCTGGGCGAGCAGTGCTTGAAATTGCTTGTGACCTTGTCTTCCCGCGACAGTGTTTGTTGCTTGGCGGTTTTATAGCTTTACAAGTCCTGTTGGACTCAAGTTATACCATAAATATAAACTTTATTTATACAGCACACAGTTACAAATCGCTTCACGTGGTTGAATAAAACATTTCAGAACAAACAGTGAGGTCATGGAGTTGAATAACACAAACACTAAACTGTTTATTAAAACAATAACACTGGAATAGCTGACAACATAATAATGTATACTCCTCACATCAGTTCAAGGCTTCCTTTAGGTGTTTTAGTAAGTGATTCCAAAGTGTCTCTGAGAGTTTTCTCTGTTCTGGTTCTAACGTTGTTTGAACTCACAGGAGAGTGACAAACAGCTTCCTGATAGCTTGAAGGGTTTCCACTGATGTTGTATGATGTGCCTGCTTCGCCAACAATTGGCCATTCGCTGGATTGGTGTCAAAGGTCGAGGACAGGGCCATGTGCAGGCCAGTCCATGCTTTGTGTTCATGGGCTGAAACGGGGAAGGGCTGTTCCCTAAAACTGCTGCCACAAAGTAGAAAACACATCTTTGCTGAAAATGTGCTGCAGAATAAAGACGCCGAGCCCAAACAACCGTTGTAATGAAAATGTTGCAAATTGGTGCATATCAGCAAATATACACACTGATCCTGATAAACCGGGGAAAGCCTCACATTGGCCGATGTGACGGTCAGGCCCTAGTGTAAAGCTTTGACTAGATTATTTTGTGTGTGTGTGTGTGTGTGTGTGTGTGTGTGTGTGAGCTCAGAGGTTTTCATCTGCTGATGAGCACTCGGGGTTTTTGTGTACGCCCGCGTGCCTGTGTGTTAATATGTGAAGAGCTCATGACGGCCTCCCTCCCCCGTGTGTTTTTCTTCTGCTTCCTCACAGAGTCGACAAGGAACGAGTCCGGGACAGTTTATTGCAGCTAATTGGTTGTACTCTCCTTCCCAGAAATCTCATTCTGTGTCTCAGACACACACTTTGGCTTCTTGTTTGACGGCATGACAACAACCCCCGCCCCACCCCCCTTCCTCTCTTTCTCCCTCAGTCACCAACTGGCTTGTGTTAATATTCATGACCTGTACATGTTTCACAGAACTGAAAACACTTGACTGTCTGCTCCCATCATTTCCCCCCTCGCTCTGTGTGTGTGTGGTGGCGCCAGGGGAGCAACAATTCTGTATTTATACCCATCTTTTTTTTCTTCTTATCTGCCTGTCTGTATTCAGGGCAACACACTTGGCTTTGACAGCGAGAAGGAGGGAGTTAGGAGAGTCTTCTGGCTCTTCCTCTGAAATAGTAGATAACGGTATTATAAATCACAGACCAGATTAGATCAGATCTGATTAAATTAAGTTTGATTAAATCAGCCCTGCGGGGAAATTTGGTCACTGCTGGAGCAGATAGCAGCCCGCAGCCCGAAAAATAAAATCAAAAATAAAAGCGTGCAAATGAAAAGAGCACAAATGGAAGACTGACAATAAGACAGCTGACACCATTACTTGATGGTGGTAGGCTGCTGCCAGCTGGTTTGGCTTTGAATGCAGTTCCTGTTGTCTGAATCCTGTCGAATGTTTCTACAACCGCTCCTGATATCTTTTTTTCGGGCGAGTTGCTTTAACTTCCAACTTGAGGAGAAACACGGTGAGCAACAAGGTCCCTGCCAGGATGACGGCGGTGACGTCGGAGCCAAACAGCCTGCATCCCACCCACCCGGCCACCGGGACTCAGCTCGGGGCTTTTTATTTTTAGCCGACGCTGACCGTTGCAATTCCTGATGAAATGATAATGAGAAACCCTGCCACTGGCACATTGTATCAGCCGCAGCTCATTAATGTCGACGACCAAACAATATGAAATGTTTGACTGTCATTCTGCTTAATGTGCTCTCCGCATATAAAAGATCATTGTTAGAGACAGAGGAGGCACTCTCTAACAACACTGTCATGCTCTTTGACTCCCTCATCGCTCTTTATTCTCAAAGTTTCAGTTCAAATGTTTGAAAAATGCAAGACGCGTCATGAGAGGAATAAGCTGACAACTGCACGGCTCATTGTTTCTACTGTGGAACTGCTCAGGTGTCATTCGTCTTGTTACTAAGGAACCTAGTGCCTGTGACTTTGACACATTGGCTGGAAATTTCCATATTTTAGTCTGGAGCTCTAATTCCCAAGTTCATGTTCTGTTCTGACTCAAATACTTGGATGAGTAAACCATCTGCAGATGCATTTAACATGATATTCGTATGTATAAAAACAGTATATGTCTTCTCTCAGGTTGTGAATATTTCTCGTGACTTATGGTTTCAATAAAAATCCAAATAAATCCCGACCGACCCTATATACCGAGAAGGTCACAGGTGTAAAAATATGTAGTTGGGGATTGTGAGCTAATGAAAACCCACAGTCGTGTGTGTGTGTGTGTGTGTGTGTGTGTGTGTGTGTGTGTGTGTGTGTGTGTATTGTGACCCGCCTTGTACAGAAATATAATAAAGTAATCCTACCTATCAAATTGGTGTAGGAAGGGCTTACCGTTGTATGCGTGTGTGTTAGTGTGTGCAGACCCAAACACACACAATTATTACATCCACTGTATTGTAGATCACATTTGTTCCTGGATAAAAGTGAGTCATCCTCGTCCCACAGCAGATGAAAACCGATTTACACACAGAGCGTGCTCACGTTGTAACCTTCATGACATCATTCAAAACAGGACAGTGTATGAGAAGTGTATTGTGACCCGCCTTGTACAGAAATATAATAAAGTAATCCTACCTATCAAATTGGTGTAGGAAGGGCTTACCGTTGTATGCGTGTGTGTTAGTGTGTACAGACCCAAACACACACAATTATTACATCCACTGTATTGTAGATCACATTTGTTCCTGGATAAAAGTGAGTCATCCTCGTCCCACAGCAGATGAAAACCGATTTACACACAGAGCGTGCTCACGTTGTAACCTTCATGACATCATTCAAAACAGGACAGTGTATGAGAAGTGAAGTAGCCACCTCTCTCTCTCTCTCTCTCTCTGTGTGTCCTTGCTTTTCCATCTTCTACCTCATCTCTGCCTCATCTCTTTTCCCTTCCTCTTCAGAGTCTTATCTATCAAGGGAGCTTTTTAAAAAAAAAAAACAACTCCCACACCATCATTCTGATCTGTCGTATAAAAGCACCAGCAGATGCGGGCACACAAGCGCGAAACAGACACAAATACCCGCAGTATTTGCACAATACAGCTGTATTTCACTTTCAGAGAAACTTGCATAAGCACCGGCGCCGTCTCATATTCATATTCACAAGAAGAAAGAACAGAAGGCAGCGCTATCACACTAAAAGCCTGTAAACACGTTTTTCAAAGGGACCTTTTATTTGCTCCCCAGTCTATGTTTCTTCTGGATTTTATTGGATTTGAATGAGGAGTCACAAAAGCCCCGGGCTGTAATCTCATAGAGAAGCAGAGGGGCGGCTCAAGCTGTCAAAATGTGGCAGGGCAATGTTCTTGTGATCCACACATTGATCCGAGGACATTAATGCAGCCTCACACCATGTGACAGAGCAACATATGGCTTCTTTTTTTTTTCTTTTAAACAAATGTGGTGTCCAGCTGTTAAAAGTCTTTTCATTTCTTAGAGACTTGTAGATTCAGCCGTGGGAAATAGAGGGAAAAGTGCATGAGGCTACATATTTAGCTCAATGTAGAATTAGAGACGTTAAACCAGGGTGTGAGCCAAGGCGAGTCACCCGTCACCCGTTATTGGGATTAGAATAAAGTCAGACAGTTTTATGAAATGCTTTTTTTAAAAAAGAAAAATAGTACTTTAACCATTTTAGAAGGAATTGGCAATAAATCATATTTACCTCTGCCAAGTAGTTTATGTCTAGACATCCATGAGTCTGCTGATTAGAAAGTTTACACAGAGAAGTTTCTCTCACACTTTTAAATTCTGTTGAAACCTGCAGTGTCCCTGTAATAAGAACATGACACCACTCATACACACTCAATTAGACCTTACACAACATGTATTACGTAATAACATCAGCCCTGGGCCTTATTACTTAAACGCCATGTAACTCGGCCATGTTAGCTTGATAGATTTGCAAAAGTCCTCCCTCTGATAGGACGTTAAACTTTTCTGCAGTGTGTTGGTGTCATGGAGAACTTCAAACAGGGTCTGTTCACTTTGCTTCATGGCTTTCTCCTTTATCAGAATGTCACTCACACACACTGTTTGTGTCTTGTTGCTGCAATGTGCCGCGGCTGCTTTCCAACACACCACTCGTATGTGCAGTGCTCCGAGCTGAGGGAGGAGTGTCTGTTGACAGAAGTGCACAATGAAAGGCGTCTGCCATTGGTGTGTCTTTCCCATTCATTGTGTGTGTGTGTGTGTTGCTGTCAGTTTGTGTTTACTTGCGTCTGTATTTTCTGCTTCCGGGTCTGTCTGTGTTTTTGTGCGTGGTCGTCTGTGTTTGTTTTTCTGCCTTTTCATGTGTTTCTGTGTGAATGAGGGTGTGTTTGGGCATTTGTGAGTTTCGGCCTACACACACACACACACACACACACGATGTCCCCTCTTGTGAACTGGCCCAGCGTTGTGTAATCATTTACATAAAGAGGTATTAGTGTTTCCTCCTAAAAGGAACATTGTGGCTCGGTCGGTGACACTCCTCCTCCTCCGCCCCAGGACAGGACATCTGTGGAAAGCCTGTTAAAGATATTGGTTTCCAAAACGCGATCACATCAAGGAGCAACATAAAACTCTCTCTTTGCACAGCTCTCGGACAGTTTGTTCCAGGAGCCCTTGTTTTGTGCCACGTGTTGGTGCGATTACAGTGAGCCATTAATACTCTGATTGCACTAACTTGTACATAATGGCATTAAAATGAAGACATGTGTTCCAGATGTTCCTGGATGGGCCTGCCGTCCTCTTAAAGGGACAGTCTACCCAGAAAGGAACTTAGTATTTTCACACACCTGTTGGCAGCGGGAAGTTGCTTTGTGTCGCCACCACACACTCCAAAATGTTCGAACGTATTCAGTCTCTCTGCCTTCTCTTCTACTACTATGTGAGAGGGTTCTTGTTCCCAAATAAGGCACAAAGTGATAATCTAATTTCTCATGAGCAACTTGTGCAGTAACCAAGAACTTGGTGGTTTCTTTCTCTTGCCAAATTAACAGACTGAAATAGTTATTCGCTCTTCTTTCTCAACAGTTGTTTTGAATTCAACCATCACCACAACTTGAGTGTTTCAAATTCGATTATCATTCTTTCCTCGTTAAACCGCCAGATCACTCTCCTCACTGACTCCAGTGGAATGAACGTGGGGTTTATGTCTGAACCAAGCTAGAGGTGGCACCCTGTGGAGTTGTTTTTTTTTATACCAAGTGTAAGTACTGCTATGGAGCAATCCTATAATCCTGTGAATGCAAAAGATAAAAATAATGTGGTTTTGTTGGGAAACTGCCAAACCAAAGAAATGTGCAGAAGGTGTTGGATTAACCTGCAGAGCATACAGAGAGGGGCAAGAAATGTTGAAGTGCTCTGGTTTGCATCTGTTATTAGATTGGTTGGTAGGACTAGGCTAAAAGAGCAGGTAGCGACCTTTTCAGTTTTTCCCTGCACTCACATTTAGCAGATTGTTGCAGGCAAAATAAGACTTGACTAATGATGTCGATATGCTCTTTGCTGGTGTATCAGAGACATCAGAGTTCATATCCATTCAGGCGATTTCAATGTTTAATTTTCTTAATATTTGTGAACCTAGACCTCCATTATTTGACTGCAGGGCTTAATGATTTATTTTAAGTTCAAAGGTTCAGGTTATGAAACTCTTAACAGATAGTTGTTATGAATCTCACTGTGATTTTACAATGCAAACCATTGTATCAATATTTGTTAGATTGCTCCTGATTGTGTTCAGAAGGTTTTACATTTTAGTGAGTCAGATGTTTGTGTCTCCAGCTCTGCAATGTTTTTTTTCTAAATTCCAAAAACATGTAGTCATTTGTACCTTACTTCTAACTTGGAAAAAATATACATAAATAGATTGGAGGAGAGATTCAGGCCACAAAGCATGGCAGGAAATAAAAGTCTTTGGAGCCTCCAGTCTGCTCCTGCTTCCTCTTTATATCCCCCCTTTGTCAGTGTGCTGCCCCTCGCACTGTTTCTGTCTCTCACTATGTGCCTCTCTGGCTCCCGACTAACTGGGTGGAAAATATGAATGAAAACATTCCCCCTGCCTCGTTTGCCCAGACCCTGCTTCAGGCACAAACACACTCTACCCATCTCTCGCTCGCGCTCGCTCTCCCCCTCCTCTGCCTCCTACATCTCTCCTCCTTGTGTCGTCACAGGCCTGATATCAATGTTTAACATAGTTTGCACATTTCTGAGAGTACATCTGAGAGGAAGAAACTGTGGGCAGAGCTGGGGGTTGTTGATTTGTGGGAGTTTTTTTTTTTTCTTCTATATTTATTTGCTGCTTTTCTGAGCAACTGTGGGAGGTTGGAGGGGAGGGGGGTGAGGGGCGGCAAACCGGATGGCACCCTGAGAGGGGTGTGTGTCTGCGCGTAGCCTTTTGTGTTTGTGTCAGCCACTATTAATGAGTGTGTTGTTGTGTGTTTGCTTTCCCATGTGTATTTGCTCTCTTGAGATTTTAGGATGTGATTGTGTGCGTGTGTGCTGCTCAGTGTGTGTTGGTGCTTTTGGCAGCGTTTGTGTGTAAATGTGTTTGTCTCTGTGTGTGTGTGTGAGGTAGCCTGCAGTGCTTTAGTGTAGTGGTGTTAATAAGTCTGAGTCATATCCATGACAACGGGGAGACTGTGCTGGCATCTGAACCACTGAACAAAATGGCAGCTCACTGTAAAACAGAGTGACACTGGCTTCCTGTGCACAAAGATTCTCAAATAATTAAAGTTGTGAGGATGAGTCGTTATTCTATTCAACTTTGACCCAGAAGTTCAATCTAATGGGCTCAAGTGGTCAGTCCTTTTCACAAATTCTGTTATTTTACTTATCTACGAAAAATAAAATATGTATTCTGCCGCCAGTAATGTCTCATATCCAGCAGTACCTCTAAGAGTACCTGCTTGCATCATGTGCAATGCTATGAAAGAATATTACTTTATTTCTTAATACTTGTTTTGTATTAAAAACAACATTAATGAACAAAGGAAACTAAATTGACCATGATGCATCTTGCCCTTCCTGTGAATGGTACAGTGAATTACAACGTATCTGATCAGTCACGTAACTGTGACATGTCTCACCGAATAATGCCTCCCTTCAGAGGCAACGGTTCCACTTCACAAGTGAGCAGATCATCTGTGTGTGACCAGCAGAATATTCGTGCGCTGTCCACGTGATGGTCTGAAACTAGCAAAGAAACTTGTGTCGAGCTCAGTTGTGTTTTTTCCTGGTAATTTAATATAGTGCGATGTGGACAAAGTTGCTCCTTGCTTGATATAGTACACGCTCTCATTCAAAGATTCAAGTAAATAAATTGGCAACCCATCTTTTGCTCTGCGGAAACTGAGATCCAGGCTCCAGCTCCCCCGCAACACTCAGCATAGAAGTGAAAGAGTAAATAAACCATCTTGCTTGTTAGTGACCATTATGGTACATGCAGGCTAGAGAATTAGTTTACATTATTTTAATGAACCTCATCTTACAATAATAATGTCTTACAATAAGTTGTTCAGTCCTGGAACAGTCATAGATGTGACAGTGATGGTAGATTTAATTTTTCTGGTTGTGATGGACAAAAACGACAGAGAGCAAGAGAGGGAGGGAGAGAGTGGCGATGATCTAAAGAGAGAGAGAGAGCGAGAAAGTGGAGAAGACAGGATAGACTATAATGAAGTCACATTTTCATTCATGAGTTCCTACTTAAGATGGTAATTCACTGGATTCTCATTTTTAAAGACGCTCTCTCCATATTTGGTGCTCAGTGCTCATTACTGCGGTGTTTCCACACTGCACCTCCCAGAGTTCAACTGTCAGTCAAACAGTGTGGGCAGCTATGTAACACGCTCTCCTTGGTATTTTTCTGTTGGAAAAGAGTTGGAGTAGTTCCTCTCACTGTTTTTCCCTCAAGCAAACTTGAGTTTTTGCTGGAAGAAAACTTTTGGAATAACTCTGCTGCTGATGCTTGTTGTTACTTTGAATTAATGTGATCGTCTGGCCTGATTTCATGATGCACACACAACATCTGTGAAGCTAAATTAGTCGTCTCTAAAGATGTCAGAGTCTCCGTCCACTCTCCTGCTGAACCTTCACACACACACACTGCGTTTGTTAAACTTTATTGTTGCAGAAGACACAACATCCTGTTTATTGGAACATCACATCACATCACATTGGAACATTGGAATAATCTCAAAAGGCGTGATGATGATTTAGACTCATGGAAAATTAGACAACACGACCGTTTTACATGACCTTTGTGTGTGTGTGTGTTAGTTTCGCTGATTGCTGTATAAGCACCTCAGGAGTGAGTCATCTCTGAAAGGTCACTGTGCAAATGATGTTTGTGTATTTGGGGAGATGATTGATTTTGTTGACATGAATATGACATGAAGATGACTCACTGCTCCCGGCTAACCCTGCACCACACTTTCTGTGTGTGTACTCTGTGTGTTATAGCAACATTACTTATTCCATATAAATAAAACAAGATGGCTCACCTCAAAGAAATATAATACAATAAATATGACTGGGAGATGATTCTGCAATGCAACATAACATTGTGTGTGTGTGTGTGTGTGTGTGTGTACACACTTGTCTTCAATGTATTCACATCTCTGTTTGCATCAGTACCTGAAGACATATTGAATCATATCAGCTGATTGCAGTTCACAATATGATAAGATAGCCAGTGGTTCCCCTCCCCATGAGAAGTCTGTGTCTTAAAAATGTCACTTTGAGACTGAATTATTTCCAGAGGCAGCTTGTTGTTGGTGGGAGGGTTGGCAATAGCTGCGTGAGATTGGCCCACCGCCTGTTTAAAGAGGCCTTTTATCAGTGTATTTATACATTAACTGATCACATGAGGACTTCTTGTGTATGTGTAATAGGGTTCTTCACAGGAAGGAACCTGAATCTGACTCGGTCTTTCTGTCTTCTGTGTTCTGACTGAGCATTAACTAACTCACCCTCCACAAGTGGAATATACTTGACAGAGCACATGACCCACTGAGGTTTCACCCAATTTCTCACACTTTCATTCATTCACTAAATTTGCCAGATATTTTCTCCTTCAAGATCCAGGAAGTATTTCCAAGGAAATTGGCGACAGTGTCAAAAAAAATCCTGGAACAGCAAGTTTGGTAGAAATCCATAGTTTTTGTGTAATCCAGCTGACAAGCTGATAAAAACACAGAAACATGGACAGGGATGAGCGCATCTGCTTAGTGGGGGGAATCAATCATGTAGCTCTACACTGCATAAATCCTCTCATGTGTTTTTACCAAAGTGTTTTACTATTTTATTTTTTTTTTTGTGACAAAAAAAAAAACCCAACACCAGACGATGAGGACAGTTTGTCAGCTGCTGTCTGGAGTGACATATTGTCCATTGCCATTAAAAATGTTAATCCTTTTTTCAACCCCTCACGCTCAGACATCCTTCAGCCCCCGTACACTGGGTAACCCTGCGCCCTGTTGGACGCCCGCCGGCTTCCCCTGCTTCAGTCTGCATGCTGATGTGGGAGTGTGTTTTAGAGTAGGGGGATTTCGCACGGGTCGCCCAAGGATAAGGGGCTGTTGGCACAACTCACTTACTCTATCTCACACACACACACACACACTCACACAGAGTGAGTGTGGTGTGAAAATGAGGGGAAGAAAGAGAGGGATTACAGGGAAGAAAAAGGACCAGCCAGTTTTCTCAGCCGCACTGTGACAGTGAGGTATTTCAAGAATGAGAGATTATTTCAAACACACACACACAGACCACAGAATGTACACACAGGGAAGTGATTGTTCACGTCTGACAGGAATGGTGTGTCTGAACAAGTGGTTTAATCTTGTATTCAGAATAACTCCCTTATCTTTCCGTGCATTCAGACTCGACGTCACAGGTCGATTTCAGATGTGATGGAGTTTTTCCTCTGACTTGTGGAGTAAATAAATTCCTCTCAGTTGTTGTTGATGCGGCTCTGCCACTTCATTAGAACATTTTCCCCTCATTGTTAAATTCTAGGAATTGAAAATAATTGAGAAGATCAAATTCCTGATCAACTGGAAGAAAAACATCCTCATGTCTCTCCTCTTCTTTCCCCCATGTCTCTCTTTCTATTTCCCGCTCCTCCATTCATACTTTCTCCCTGTCAGTTTTTGTATCGTGTCCTGCAAGGTTCCTGTGAGCGACCTGCTGGGGTGTATGCGAATAGATTGGTTAATTTAAACATAACTCGATATGCAAGTTTCTATGTATGACTTGTTCCAAGTCAAACCAAAAAGGAATGTTTGAACTTATAAAACAAAAACTCAAATACAGCCAAATACACTTTTTTAAAATAAAGTCTTTAATGTTGAAAACAAACACAGATATGTCTGGAAAGTGAACACATATGATGTTTGATGAGCAAACTGAATTCATTTCTTCTTTGCTTGATCCGTCTGCTGCAACACTTATTCATGACTCAAACTGCGAGCAAGTCTCTGCGTGGTTTGAGGTGTGGGCTGTTTTTCCAGAGAATCGTGGATGATATGACAGCTGTTGGTGACATATTTAATCACTGGGAGCTAATTAAGAGAGTTCCTGTGAGCTGTTAGAAGGAAATGTGAAAGTCTTGTTCAGGTAGGGCGCTCTCAGAGGCGCAGGTGTGACTGCGGAATGGAAATGAAGGATGGCAGCTTGTGAACACATCTCTCCTCCTTTAGATCATTTTATTTCTCCTCCTCTGCTTCTCCCTTTCCTCCTGTTCATCCCTCGTTCGTCCTCAGCTCATTTGCATTTGTCTCCTTGTACCTCTGTGTAGCTTCATGTAAGTTTCCAGTCGTATTTATCGGGGCGTCCAGGTCTTCACGAGCGACCCGTCAGTCGGTTAGTCTGTTCAAACTGGACGTGTCCTGTGTGGGCCGAGAGTCAGACTGAGAGCTGGGATCAGCCGCTGTCACTCTGCCCACACTGAAAATGTCTTATGTAAACACCATCCACTCCATCCCTCCCTGACAAGAGAGCAATATTTGCATTTCTGCATTTTATGAAAAGGAGGAGAGAAAAATGTACACAGTAGCTAGATGCTGAGGAATTTTTAAGTTGCCCCAAAGCTATGGAACAGCTTACGACTCTAAATGAAGAGGTTCTCGCTCGGTTGAGTCCACGCGTCTCTCAGCTTTTGACTGCCCTCAACATATTTCTTTTTAGCTTGTTTACCAAAGGATTTGTTTTGCTTGCTTCTTGCTATTCTTTTAATTTGTTTTTATCTCCTCTCCATTTTTTTTTTCCGTTAACGATTTTTTTTTTTTTTTGCATGAATACTTTATAAATCAAGCTGTATGTTCTTTGTCCGTCTCTGCTACTTGTTTGTTGTTGGGTCTTTGTTCAGCTAAATGCTCATTATGCTGGCTTTTGCTTGTGCAGCTGTTATGTTGTTATTGTGTATATATATTATATTGTTTTATACACTTTATGGTTTATTCACTGTTTCTGCTTAAATCAAAAGTTGTAGCGGTTGTAAGGACGACGCTTCTTTTGCTGCAAAATCATTAGCATCAGTTATTGAGCAGCTGCGTCTCCCTTGCTGCTTCTTTCACCCGTGTGTGCGCACACACACACACACACAGACGATCTGATAAATCACTTGTCCTCACACAAGCTCATATAACATACCTGCTTTCACCACAAGATGTACTTAACTGTTCTCACTCGTCGGCTCCCCAGAGGCACATCCGTGGCAGTAAAGCAAAGACGCTTGTGCTGCAGGAGAGATTGACTCGGTGGGGGGGTGTTTGGTTTTCTGTGTTTTTAAGAATCTGAACTCCACTGTGTGTAATTTCTGCTCGTAAATATTTCACAGGACGCACACGTATGATCAAAGCCAATGTGCCGCTTGCATTGTTGTGAACGTCCAAAAGGTCTCACCCTGCTGTCTCTCATTAGAGCTTCTCACATGCAAACAGGTGTAATTTTAAATGTTTCCTAATTATTACTATTTTATTCTGTGCCCTGGTAGAAGGTTCACTTGGCATCCAAGCTTTAAAATACTACATTTTAGATTTAATCGCCTTTGATGTGGTTCAAGGTCATTATCTACATTTATCTGCGTTTCCAGCTCAATGGCTTGTCTTCTGAATCTGCTGCTTCTGTGAAAAGAATAGAAGGTGTTCAGTAAAAGATATTGTATGTAATGATATTATGTTCTCCTTACTTTATTTAAATGAATTGATTTTGAACCTATGAAAACACATCACACGTGTTTACAGCTTCATGTGAAACCATCTCTGTTGTCATGAGAAAGCCAGGGCAACGGGACACCTTTCGCACATGGTTTTGTTTACTGACATTATGTAAGCGGTGTGTGTGTGTGTGTTTAGAAGATACATGATACCGACCCTACTGGGGAGAACACATTGTACTCTGACCCCTGCTGACTCATGTCCCGTTAGATTGAATGACTGAACATTATTATGACATTATTACGTCTCCTCTGCCTCTTCTCAGATTTCAACCCCAGAGATATAGTATACCATGCATCTGCATGTCAGAATTGACATCTACATAACACGTTTCACCGTCTGACACACGGAAGACTTCAGACTCCGCTCAGCGTTTAAACGTTTTCTGCTCTTCTGCTTTTTTTATTATCATGCTTTTGGCCTCAAATTTATATCTCAACATTGCTAAAGCAGTTAAATACTGCCGGTCACAGCTGGGGGGCAAACAAATTAAATGGAATAAAGTTCCACATTAGAATAAAGTTGGGATAAAGAGTATAATAAAGTCCTAAAATATTGTGCCGAGTTTATTTTACAACTCTCTCGCTATAGAGAACTTCATCATCAGTTTGCACCGGGTTATATCACCTGTAATTAGCACTCAGCTAATTACTGGTGTTGATGTTTTATGATGTAATTTTTGTTAATACGACTAAGAAATTGTTTTTGCAAGTCAATCATCATATGTTCATCATACTTCAAAGAGTCGTGAACCCGGGTCAGTGCCTGCGGACACAGACAGAGGCTGAGATAAACTTTGGCACCTTTGGTTTTGGGCTTTTTACAGGATTTGGTGACAAAAGTTGAAACTATAGAATATCAGCCGCCTCACCTCCCTCCAGTGTAACCAGATACTTGGGTTGCTCTTAAAATTACATAATAGAAACAACCTGCTCAGTGTCTCCCGTATGAAACCTGCTCTCAGTGTGTGCGCGTTTCTTTGTGTCTCTGTCGCTCTCATTTCTCCTCTTCCAGTTGAATGGCCAGGCCTGTTGGTCCAGTATCAGATATCAGCCTGATACCAAAACAGTTTCAGTTTTCTGCCTCGTTGTCATCGTCACAGACACATCGCACACTTTTAGATTCATTAATGATCACACTTTAGCATGAATTGATCCCACACAGTCTAAATTGGCTGTTTGCAGCCAGGAATGGATCAGCTCCGTGGTCTTTATTAGACTAATGGATGCAGTATCAGCAGTGAAAATGCTATTGATCACTGACGCTCAGATTAGCGGGATGGTGACATTCATTGACCTGGAACGATCCTGGGTTTTGAGGAGCATCTGCAGAGAGAAAGGAAAACCACAGACGATATAGTCGTGCACATTTGCAGGTGGATGTTCGGCGTTTCCAAGCTTTACCTCTAAGCTGTATTTAGTTAAGGGACGCAGTGACGTAAGGATAAGAAGAGGATTCATTTAGATTTATTCCCCCAGTTACAAACTCTTGCTTCCCTGTTTTATTCTGCGTCTGATTCAGTCTATTAATAACAATAATTGATTTAATTGTTTCTTTAATTTTGTTGTAAATATGCTTGTGTACAACACATGTAAAACACGACTGGAAGTGAAGATCACTGAATTAAACCGTGGCAGCTGTTGTGATGATGACAGCGGCTGTGGCGATGATAATGGAGAGGCTAACGATAATGAGGAGGAGGAGGAGGAGGATGATGATGATCGCACCGCTCCTTGATGTGAGAGCAGTGACTGAGGATGATGGTAATAACTGAGTGCCATGATAATGAGGCGGCGGCGACAACAGGAGCGAAAGGTTGCTTTGTTTTGTTGTTGTGATCACTGACGCGCTTCACCTTTTCACACAAAGGTCACGAGTGTACCAGGCAAGTGTGTGAATATTAGGTATGTGTGTGTGTGTGAGTATGTGCAGGCTTTGAGACAGAGCTCCTGACATAGGGAGGTTCAGTGCTGGTGTCATGAGCATACGACCGTCATTGTGTGTGTGAAGTTGTATGATTTATAATTTAAGGATTTGAACGTGACTAAATTATTTTAAAGACGGAAACAAGGGGGATTTAATTGGTGAATATTTGGTTCACATTTAAACATCATCCAATAGACGAGATGAAGGGTTGATATCGTGTTTTCAGACCACGTGAGGAAACCTCTGTTTGTACCTCTGTGTTTGACTCAGGTCCCTGCAGGAGTTGACGAGTGGCGACGGACAGGAGGGGGACGGAGACACTCGGACGCCTCCCAATCAGCTCTACAGCTGCTACGACCTGGACGATCTTGACGTCGCCTGGCTGGAGCTGGTCAACCAAGAGTTCAGACAGATGGGTGAGTGTCAGTAGGCTCACTGCTGAATCAAAAGAATTGCAAAAAAAAAAATGCAGTTTGTTTCACAGAAGAAACCATTGAAAAGTCAGGAAACAAGTTACAAATGTTTCATTATTCTTCTATGGAAGTTTTTCTGTAGAGCCCAGTGGCATGAAATAGAAATTTGTTTGAAATGAAAATATGCTCTTATTGATAGAAGAAATATTTGATCTTATAGAAACTGAAGTTCATCTTTTCTTCTTTATTAAAAGGGTTGTTGATAAGATTTTATTTCATATCTTCTTCCCTTGTCCTTGCTCTTGTTTTTCCATCATCTCCGTATTCGGCTCTATCTGCTTTCTCTGTGGCTGTCCTTCTACGCTTTCTCTCTCCTTTGCTTTGCTTTGCTGCATCCTCTTATTTTGCCATGGTGACAACTGCTGACCCTGAGCATCGCTCCCATCTCCGCCACTTTATTCAATATCTGATCGGCTCCTCTCAGATAAAGCGAAGTAATTGTGTTTATAAATCCCTGCTGGGGTTTCAGGCCTTATTCTTCCTGGGACACATGGGACACCTTTAAACATAGGTCTCTCTCTCTCACACACAAACACAAATTATTTCTCCTAACCTCTAGTGTGAGAGCAAACAGACAAACAGGGTGAAGCTGTCAGTTCTGGCCCCATAACAGAATGGGAGTGTTCATACAAGACGTTCTCCAGCTTCAGTTATCCAGCACTTTTTTCAGTTTGACCTAAATGTGGAATTAATTTGCTTTTGAGATATTCAGCTTAGAGAAAACAGCGTTTTTGCAGATATATATACAGTAAATTCTGCGAAAGTACACACAGTTTACTGTACAGGAGCTACACACACTTCACACACACTCATGTTATCTGTGAATAATGTTGTTGCTTCGCCCCCTCCTGTGAGTTTTCACTTCCCGATGTAAATGTCACAGCAGGTTAGTATCTAACCTGGCTTTTCTTTTCTCTGCTGGTTTTTACAAAGCAGCATCTCAATCCAAAACGACTACAGTCACATGGTTTGTTTCTTTTAGCTGCTGCGGCATTAAACAGTAGAAGAAGAAGAATACGTTGAAGCAGCTCACAGGAATGTGTGTAAATTTTGATCACTGGCGATTCTCATAGTAAGACGGCAGAAGTTCTTCATCACTCTAAAAGATTCAGGCACATAATTAAAAAATACTCCCGATTCTTCTTTCTCTTTGTACAATTATACAATCTTGCATTTGCCAGTTAAATCACTATTCATCAACTATTAACCAGCCTTAGAGCAAGGCATCACTTGAGATGCAGACGGCGCAGGAATACTAATTGTAATTCTAAAGCCGGCACGCACGCTGGCGCGGTGAAGTGAGCTGTGGGCAAGAAGGGCACGACGGCAAATATAACCGTTTTTGACTTTGATAGCAAATGGACCTTTAGGGACGGGGAACGTGAAGCATGCATCTGATTTTGGTCGACTGAAAATCCACATCCTCCCACGTCCTGCAGCAAATTTTCAGCGCATTTCATCCTGAACAGAAACAGAAAGTGACCTTGTGAGGTGTGAATGCAAAGGAAAGCGCGTGCTTGTTTCAGTTTGGGGGGTTTCTAAAATAACTGGAGTTTAGAGTTTCCTATGAGCTGCTTCCTATTACTGTTGTTCTTGTCGATAATAGATGTAAAAGTAACCGGAGTGTTGACCCTGGAACCGTCTCACTTGTAAAACGTTTGAACAGTTTTCTCAAATATTATTCTCACTGTAGAAAATGTGCGCCTCATAAACCAGTAGAATCACACTGAGAGTGAACAGCTCAGCCGAGCCCTAACAGTTCCCTTATGGGACCACATTTCAATTCACTGGACCCAGATTTTTATATAGCTCTGCACCAAATTGCACACACTCATAAATATCAGTCCACTCCCCATCTCCTCGAATCAGCCCTCTTCCTTCATCTCAGCCTCCCCGTTGTTGTCACTCTACTATCCAATATTCAAATTATCGAATAAACGTGACCAGCTTCTACTTCCTGTTGCCCCCCCCCCCCAGCCTTACCTGAGCTGGACGAGCTGACGATGGAGTGTGTGCTGGTGGAGCTGGAGAGCGCGTGCGCGGAGAAAATGCAGCAGGCCATCGAGACGGAGGAAGGGCTGGGCATCGAGTACGACGAGGACGTGGTGTGCGACGTCTGCCGCTCGCCCGAGGGGGAGGACGGCAACGAGATGGTCTTCTGCGACAAGTGCAACGTCTGCGTGCATCAGGTATCAGGGATTTGTTTGTCCTCTCTGTGTGAGGGGTGTTTCTCTAAGCACTAAAAGTGCTGAAATCACAAATACAAAAGAACCAAATCAAGCCCTGAGACGAGCTTCTGCTTCTTTCTGCAGAGCTGCTCTATGTTACCTCCCTTCTCTCTCCCTCCCACAGCTTCACTCGTTACCGACAGGAAAATACATCAAGTGTTCTCACAAATGATGCCTGTGACAACCCGGGGCTTCTGGGAGCTCTGCTGTGTTTATTACAGTGACAGAGTGTTAATCACTCTGTCTATCACATTGGCTCTAGCCCACCTTTGAGTGTCACCAAGCGCTCAGTGGAAATAAACTAAGTCTCAAGTTTGTTGCTGAAGATTTTGAGACAGGAACAGGACAGTTTCCAGTTTTAAATGTACAGTGTGTCGAAGTTGGTGGTATCTAGTGTTAAAATTGTCATGAACAAATAGCTGTTTAATTAATTATTAACGGCATCAAACACTTGATTAAGAGATTGTTTATATTGTGCAGCTCTTTGTTGACCAGCTGACTGTATAGAAACAGATTACATTCAGTGTTTTTATGAGTGATCATGTTTCTTTTTTTTCATCAAATGGTCGCCCCTACTAAGTCACATTATTATCTTTGTAGATAAGCACACCCCCAGTGCCTCTTTGTCTCCTTAACCTTTAGCAGGTATATAAAAAAAAAATCAGGCGTCACTGACTGAAGTGCTGTGTGCGATAAATACAGTACTGTGATCAATAAAAAGCGTAAATATTGTGCAACAAAGACGGGATCATTGACGTCTGATCGGTGCTCCTGTCACCATGACACCAGTTTGGGTTTCCCCTGCGTGACGTTTTATGACCCGATCGTGTGCTCCAGCTCCTCAGCTGTAAAACACACGACGTCCTTCCCTCTGTAAAAACGAGACTGAATACAAGGAGCTTGTAGAAAGACGCACTCGTGACAGAAGAGGCACTTTCAGACACTTGGGGACCAAATCACATCTGACAACGAAATCATCTCTGTTTCTGATCCCGACGGACTGGCCGTTATTATCAGTGAAAGGGGAAATGGGCTGAGTGCAGATGATACAATAACCTGCTGCGTTGTTTAAAACAACACTCAGAGGCGTTTTGATAACGTCTGGCTTCCGTAGGTTTACACCATTCTGGTTGGAAGAAAGTTTCAAGAGGATTCGATGTGGCAAAAGATAACCAGGAACAAGGAAGGAGTTTTTTTTTCGTGTTGACTGGATTGAATTTGTTGTTATTTCTGTCACTTTATATTGCCAACCTAACTTTAACCAAATTAAAAACTAAAATAGAATCCAAGCTGAATGTGTAATTGCTGCAAGTTTATTTTTTCAACTGTAAAGTGAATCACTGCTTCATGATGCTCACCTCTATTTTATATTGAATGCATTCAGCTCCTAATATTGTGCTGTATCTGCTTTGACAATTACACAAACTATATATGAGGACGATTGCTTGTAATGGGTTAAATTAGACGATCAATTTCACTTATGAAACAACAAGTCTGGCTCTGACCAGGAAGGAAGTAGAAAGTGCAACTATGAACTCTTTTCCCTCTCCTCTGCCGCTCTCCTCCCATCCCAGGCATGTTACGGCATCCTCAAGGTGCCCCAGGGGAACTGGCTGTGTCGGACCTGCGCTCTGGGTGTCCAGCCCAAATGTCTGCTCTGTCCCAAGAGAGGGGGGGCCCTCAAGCCCACCCGCAGTGGAACCAAGTGGGTCCACGTCAGCTGTGCCTTATGGATCCCTGAGGTGAGACCCGTGGGGGAACACGAGATCCAAACACCGTCTAACAGGGATGGTCTTTTGCAACACTTTGTATCATCATGGGTTTCGTGATCCATTCTAGGGTTTATTTAGGAATGCACTGCTCCAGTTCCCCTCTCCGGCTCATTTCCCATAGTCAGTGCCAAACTTGAAGCTTGCGATCGAACGCAGGGCCAGTGGGAGCGTCAGTAGCTCAAAGTGTCATCATTCAGCCGGAGATGAACCTCAGTTCCTTAGCACTTAGTGCCACTGTTGATGGAAAAAGAAATCTGTATCTCTGCCTCCTCCTCCAAATATGACTGGGGAGCGTTGGTGCAGAGCGGCTCTGTTGTTTAATCTGCGTGAGTGCGTACAGCTGCAGTCACCGCTGCAAAATCCATTCAGCCCACATCTGCTCAGTGGCCGGTGAGTCAGCAAATACATAAACATTTAATGGCAAAACATATATGTAAACAATTTGCTCTTGGAAACCATCTGAGACCTGAGACACAACTTAATGTGCCGCAACTCTTCCCTCGTGATTCTCTGAAGACCTGAATCTGTTCTTAGATCTTTATGATTGCTAAAGAGAGAACGCAGACCTCTACTTATTGAGGATGTGGCAGGAACAGCACGGCAGCGCCGATCTCTCCACCGCAGCGACAAGGATTGCGGCCTCGTCGATGGGCAATTACTTAGCCCGGCAAACATCCTGTAAGCTTGTAAACATGAGGATAAATAAACTGTGCTGTGCCATGTAATGGATTCATGCATTGTTCCTTTGAGGGTTGATGGAAAACATTTGTGCTGTCTGAGTTAAAGAGTCAATGGAAAGTCAGCAGCATTTAAAACAAGACAGTGTGTTTCCACTTACCATTTTCAGATCAATGTGTAATCACCAAATTGATTTCAGCATCATAGAAAAAGAAAAACAGAGAGGATTTAGAGAGGTGTCTCTGTGTCTTAATACTGCATTTTACAATCTTTGCCAGCGGGCGGATATTGTATTTTATAATGTACAGGTAGGTGAGAGGTAGTAAGAACTCATGTCCTTAACTTTAAATGCAGCATTCTGTCCAAACTTTGTCCAATAATGACTCACTGGACAGAACCCCTGACTCCACACTGCCCACTAGTGGACACATTGCTGGACAACTATGCTAACATCTGACACATATGAGAAATATGTGGCTTTATTTGGGTTTGATGTATGCAAACTAAATCAACATATCAAAGTTCATGACATTCAATGTTATATATTACTACACAGTTTACACGGTTTAACTCTCAACTTCAAACAGCTGAATTGGTTGAATTAGCCACAGCAATGTGTTTTTATGCTCACTTCCTGTAGGACATTCAATCTGTTGAAAATCCACAACTGTAAAAGGCCACAGGCACAAAGAGCCCGAGGATCACAAATCGTTGAATCATTTGGTACATAAAGGCATAAATGAGCCTTTTTGGTGGATTTTTTTCTACGTTAACAAGCTATACGTCTTTACACTTACGTTAAGTCCTTCAGATATTCTTCACGTAGCTTCTTCGCTCCAGACTTCACATTTAACCGACTGTAGATAATGTCAATTGATTCAAGAGGAAACCTTTTTGAGGCGTGCACAGAAGCAGCTGTTCATTTAGACCTCAGGTGTCTCGATGATACCTTGACTCTTCTCTGAAAGCGTCAAACGGTCACACAGCAGCCGCTTTGTGTCGGGGACGCTGCTTCACACCTTGTGCACCTTTAAATCGTTAAAGGTCTGTCACTCATGTGCCTTGAGCCTTTTTCAGGCTCGTGCTCCTCCAGCAGATTCCTCAGTAATGGAGTAGCTTTTGGCACCTCGAACCTTTTACTTCTAATTGCCTTCTGTCACCCTTGATTGGGCTAATTGTTTTCGTTGCTCAGTTCGCTTTTGTTTTCTCTTCCGCCCACTGAGGTAAAAAAGATCATTTGCATGTCTGTGCTGCGTGTGTGTGTGTCCCTACATATGCTCGGATGCGTGCATGAACTAAAGAGCAGACATGTGCACGAATGAAACCATACAGAATTTTCAGTGGAGATTTCCAGAAAAGAGTATGTGTCATTCACTGAGTGCCAGATTGCATGTGTGTGTGTGTGTGTGTGTGTGTGTGTGTGTGTGAGAGTGTGGGAGCACACCACCCAGCCTTCAAACGAAACAGCCCCCCTGCTGCGCCTCGTTGTAGCTTCCCTTTGCCCTCTGCCGTCAGCCCCTCGAGATGGCTTTCCTTTAAATGATTTTTCAGTAGACATGCACACGCGCGCGTTAGGAAAAAAATGACTTTCCCGTTGAACACTGAGCTCTCACCATATTGCTGTTAACGAGAGCCCCTCTTTGTGCTGCCTTCACACTGAGCTGAACATGATGGCACGTTGTTGCTGGCCTGTGCGACTGTACAGAAGCATGACACAAGCATGTTTAACACATCATTAGTTCCCCGGCCCATTGTTCCAGTTTCCTCTTTAAAAAAAAATAATAAATCCGTCGTTTTACCGCTGCTGTTTAAAAGGGGAACAGCATTTCATGATGGCACCATTCGCACGGAATGTTGAGGCATAAGGAGCTGCAACAAATCACAAGGAGCTTGTGATTTCAAATAAGAAAGTTGCTGTGGAATGATCATATTCAAGGTGCTCACTTACCACATGGAAATCTGTGGTCCTTGTTTTTGATTGTATGAAGGTCCGTGTGTGGGGGGGAGGGGGGGGTGCATCGTGGTCACAGTCCAATCAATTAACTGCATCATTCAAACACCAGGAGTCCTTTTCACCATCTATCGGTTCTTACATCTGCCGTTAAAGTGAAGTGAACGTTGACGGCGGCATCATTGTCTGTATTGTGTTTTCTATTGACATCTTCAGTGGAGTGAAAATTGACCCCTGCCTCTGTTCAGTGTGCCGCACACAAGACGTCAATAATAACAGAAAGTACCGGGGCTGAGAGCTTGTTCTCTGGACGAGAAGACAAGAGGCGGAAATAAAAATCCAATAGAACGACAAGTGGACTTGGAGAGGGAGGGGTGCGACCTGTGGAAATCAGTCGTCAGCTTGTTAATTCGAGTGTGAAGGACAAGGAAGAGTGGGCCATGGCACAAATACAGTGTGAGGATGAGTGAATGAGAAAGAGGAGGGGTGGTTAATGGAAAGAGGAGGAAGGAAGGAGAGAAATGGCACTTTGGTGATGAGTGCTCTTCACTCTATTCTGCATGGCTGCCTGGCACAGGTCAGTGACTTTTTTGGTTGTGTTTGGTGCAGCGAGGTTCAGAGCCAAAGTCTTGGTGAATAGACTTCTCAGAGAGAGTGAGTCACTCACTGGGCTTCACAATCACGTCTTTGGAGCACATGTGGTCCTGCTCTGCTTCTAATCACACACACACACACACACACACACACACACAGGCTTCCGCAGAATCCTGGCGCTGAAACTGGAACACAGTCAAGTCAAAATCATCCTCAATAAGATGATTAATATCTTTCCGTCGAAAATTGACTTTTTGTCAAGTGGAAGCTGCTGCTAATTCAAAGATGTAGTCGTTGATTCACATTGTAATTTGGGGAGTTTTGAATGATGTGTGTATCTTGTGTTGTTCACATATAGTAAATATTGTTTGGTGGACAGTTGTGTTGTCATTTCAACCAGTACTAGTGAATGGTTCAGTTTGTCTCCTTGTCCCCTACAGGTGAGTATAGGCTGTCCAGAGAAGATGGAGCCCATTACCAAGGTGTCCCACATCCCTGCTAGCCGCTGGGCCCTGTCCTGCAGCCTGTGCCGAGAGCACACAGGCACCTGCATACAGGTACGTCTCTCTTTCTCTCTCTCCCTCCAACACACACACATCTGCTTTGCTTCATTAAGTGTTATTAACTGAACCCCCAGAGTCTTAAAAGTCTTAAAACTGTGATGCATTTTTAGACTGAAGCTCTGTCGCGAATTAAGATGGGTGCTTCGCACCTGTGAGCCAGACAGACACACACTTCATATATTTTCTTTCTTCATTTTCTTCTTCTTCCCTCAAAGATCTTTGTCCAAAACTGGAGCCATATGCATGCATGCTGGACATTGTGGACGCGGGCATGAAATATTTTGAAGAATATAGATGAATGTTTTTTTTTTTTTAAACTTTATGTAAACTTCAGCATCCAACTTTCAGATTGATGTGAAGTTTCAACCCCACTCATCCTTCCACACAGAGAGATGGGATAGAAGTTCTGAAATAAAGCCTCACAGGCACACCCACAAACACACACACACACACACACACACACAGGCACACGATGGCTCTCAGCAACACACACTCATCATAGTTCTCATCCTCTTGCTGCGTGGGGGCGGATCTGTTTCAAAGCAGCACTTCTTTAACATGCTGCTGAGTACACAAACAAAAACCCCCGCTGACATACTAAAGCTAACCCACTTTACAGTTATTAGCCCGAACACCATTCAGCGTTAACAGTCCCCTCGAGCTGACCTGGATTCCTAAATAAGTTTTGTGTGTGTGTGCGTGCACATGTTTGGAATATAAACTGTTTTCTTGTTGCATATAAAAGTTTGTTCAAATATATCTACGTGCTTGTAGTCGCTGGGATTCGAACAAGCAGAAGGGAGGCAGTTCAGAATGTAGAGGCATGACACAACAGTCAGACAACTGCTTTCTTATTACCAGTTGATTATTCTAAAGTTGTGGCATTTAGATAGTTTTGAGGATTTTGACTTTGTGAGATTTTAGTAACATAACATCAGCTGCTCCTTAACTTTGGTCACGTCATCTTTAGATAATAACACACTAATGGCACGCTGTCGTGTCGGTTTTCATGCACAGGCTGTTCCTCCCATAATCAGTGAAATGTTCAGAGCCCAATATTTGTATTTAACGATGCGCTGGATTAATTGGCGAGTTCTTCGTGTGTAATGAGGCTTTTGATTAGGGCCTTATTAAAGAGCGGGGCACTGTAAAGGTCGGCCAGTCAAACCTGCACTGCGTCTGTTAAAGCTCACAGAGAGAGACGATCTGCGTGCAGGAGTCTTCAGCGATAGTGACACGCTCTGCTAATTAAGAAAATACTTCAGCTTCATGCTTAATTTGTGTTTTCATGGGTCTCAGATGAGCACGGCCGCATGTTGGATTTAAATACCCTCAGACATACTGTAGCTACAGAGGGTCAATATGTAGTAAATCTAAAAGCTATAGAAGACACCAAAGATCTTTACATGGTGCGGCCATGACAAGTCTGAGTTTTGAGAATAGAAATAAAGCTATTTCCGCCTTGTAGATCCCTGCTGATGAGCACTAGAATCAAAGGTTTTAAAATGAAGGAATAAAATATAGCTGCCAATATCATGAACATCCCTCAGCTGTCTGGCTCCATCTCCATCCAGGGATCATCGCATTTTCACCAAAACCATGTTGATGCATTTTAACTGTCGAGACTTTAAATCCGCGATTCATCAGGATTTCTACTTGACAAGATTCTTATTTGATACATTTACAAATGTGCCACGTCAAATCATGTCAGTTTAAGTTTTTGAATTCTGCCAAACAATAGTCAGTAAATTAGATTCTTCATTGATTGATGAGCGTATCACAGCCAACACTGTTCATATCTTACACACACACACACTTTGCTAAATATACTAAAGCCTCAATTTTTCAGTGCAAGTGTTACTTCTTTCAAACATTATAGAGCAGTTTAATTCACTTTACTGTCATCAAAGGAGCTGTCAAATATTTTGAAGTTGCAAAATTCAGCCAAGATTGGAGACACACACACACAGGCGCACACTTTTACAAATGTTCATGCATTTGCCAGACACACAAAATCACACCGTGCCTGAAGGGACTCAGTGGGGGGGGGTCACCTCTTAGTATGACCTGTAATGAATAGTTGTCACGCGCGCGCACACATGCACATCCCGAGTCGGTGAAATATCAGCAGGAACGGGGGAACCGCATGTGTTGTGACTTGTCTCTCTGCTTTGCTGCGCTCGCGTTGGAGCCTCGATAACACAGGAAATGGACCGAAAATGACACTTCAGACAAATGCTTGTGACAAAGTGTCAGTAATGGAGGAAGAGAGAGTGTGTGTATGTGTGTGTGTGTCGCTGTTATGTGGGCTGTACATTTGGGAGGGTTTCATGCCACTTCAGTCTAAATCCAGCTGCTGTCTGCGGTGTGTATATCTGTACATCGGGCACAGTGTTAGGCTAGGAACACTGTGTGTGCGTGGTGTATGCACAACGTCACTCTGACTCATGCTGCTGTGCTACATCATGTAGCTTAAATGGATTATTTTTATTTTATCATGATATGTGCGGCGCCTCCTTTTAGTTCTCCTATTTCCCCTCACATATTGTCTCTGTCATTAATTGCATTTCCTCTCTGCCTCCGTTCTGTAGTGCTCCATGCCCTCCTGTATCGTGGCCTTCCATGTGACGTGCGCCTTCGACCATGGCCTGGAGATGAGGACCATCCTGGCCGAGAACGACGAGGTGCGCTTCAAGTCCTTCTGCCTGGAGCACAGCTGCACTGCCAGCAACAGCAGCGCACCAACAAGCCACTGCTCGACTTCAACCAGCGTGAACAACGGCAGCCACAGCACCGCCGCTTCCGCCCCTAACGGAACACACGGCACGGCCAGGACAGACTGGGCCACCGCCGGCGTCGGTTCTGAGCCCCGGCCGGAACAGCCGCACCAATCAAATGGCAGCGTTGACCTGGAGCAGAGGCCCGTGTTGTTCCCTGTTTCGGTGTCGGTGTCGGCGGCAGAGCGGGCGGAGCGGGACCAGCTGGAGAGGGAGAAAGTGAGCCAGAGGAAACAGAAGCTGCAGGAGCTGGAGGATGAGTTCTACAGACTGGTGGACCCGAGGGAGGTGGCTGAGAACCTGGGAATGCCTGTCACTCAGGTTTGTTAAACCAGATTATTATTCTTAATAATTAGATGAAAAAAATAATGGCTTAATATTTCTGAAGGGCATATTTCTTTACTTTCTTTTTAATGTTAAGTGAATCTTATTTGGTTTTAGGTGGAGTCAGTCCCAGCTCACGCTACACTACACATAGATTGATTTAAAGTGTGTGTTACATGCACATCATGTCAGAGAGTATTATTTTGTACTTTAAGGTGGACTTCCTGTATCAGTTCTGGAAATTGAAGAGGAAGGGCAACTTCAATCGACCTCTGGTGACCTTAAAGAGGGACGAGGTGGACAACCTGGCCCAGCAGGAGCAGGACGTCCTCTACAGACGCCTCAAACTCTTCACACACCTCCGACAAGACCTGGAGAGGGTAAGTGTGTGTGTGTGTGTGTGTGTGTGTTTGTGTTTGGTATGACGCCAGTGGAACCTGTTGCTTTATGCAGTGCAATGGACCAGAGGTACTTTTTTCTCTTTAATGTCCATGTATCATTGACATTGAAGTTTTTTATTATCTGAACATTGATATGAAATTAAAGAATAGCTTGAAGGAAGGAGCTGTAATGAAAAGGCTGAATGTTAAAGTGAGTGACTGAGTGAAAGAAGGTGCATCAGTGATAAATCACATGCTCTTATGTAAAATCCAGTGAACAGAGAGCGACAGACCTGATTTCTCGATGTTGTCATCAGGAGTGTTTTGGCTTTTCTGCCTCTGAGTTTGGGATGGAGGAACCTTTCATTTCTCCCAAAATAACCCAGAGCACAGAAGATGATCATCAGTGTCTCTCTGGGTATAAGAAGTTACCTCTGTAGTGGAGCTGCAGGAGGAATCATCACAAAATAATTGGTACTGACTTCTCTCTTTTGGCTTCTGGGACTCAGGGCATGTTTAGGGATTCTTTAGCCCCCTGCTGAGCACCACTGTGCTGGAGTTATCCAGACAAAAAGATGAGAATGTTTGTGTCACACAGAGGAAGGCTGTGACTTGAAGTCTGAAAATGGGTCTCAGAGTGCAGCTCAGGACATTATAGTTTGAGGCCTTCACACAAAAAGCGACCGTCTGATGGTGTTTTGCATTTGAAGGGTTATTCTCCAGTTGTTTTTCTCCACTCATTCTCTTATCACCTTTAGCTCAGTTATAAGAAGGCTGTTTGTTGTAGGAGTCTGATATCACTTCCCATCCATCATACTATACATGGCTCTTAAATTTAACTTATTGATACCAGAGGATAAAATAGTGAGAGTAGTGTGTAAATGTGGGAGGAGGAGAAGGAACTCACTGACAATTTGAACAAAGTGATTTGTTCCTCGAATCTTTTTTCAGTCCTCAATGCTAGCTATTGTTCTATTTGGCTCTCAGGTTTAGGTAACCTTACGATAGTTTAACCCCCTCACCAATTAAAGTAAATACAGTTGGCTAAAAAAGGCCTTAATGTAAATTGAATTTAACTCTGTATTCTAGCGCTATGTGAAGTATCAAAGTGAAAACTTAATCGAATCATAAAATGTTAAAAACTGCTATAGTCTTCATGTTCCTCGGTGTCCGAGACTCAACATGAACTGCGGTTGCACAGTTTTGACGTCTGTCAGAATTATGAAATGTTCATCCACTCCCGTCAGTATCGTAGCTCGCCCTTGGCAGCAGAATGTAAACCACTATGTAAATTTCCTCACTGCGTTTTCCTGGATTGGCTCTGCCCGTGCCCATAACCTCACTCCTGGCTCACGTTGGCAGCGCGCTGATAGTTGATCGGCGTTCACCGCAGCTCTGCTCCCAAAACCTCTGTTTGACCCTGCAGTCTCCCGTCCAGAAGCTGAATGACAGCCCGCAGCCTAAACATCCACTGTAACCCGAGCAACGCTGCTTCTTATGCTTCGACAAATGTTTCATATCATTGCCGCAGTCGTAAAACCACGGCATCCTTTAGTATTTGCTTACCCTCTGATACTAAATCTACCAAAAAAGAGCCCTTGTTGAAAAAGTTTCCACCACAAACCCTCGTAACAACCAGCTGAAATGTGTTTTCTTTTGCTCGGCTGAAAGATAAACCTAATAATCTGGTGTCCTAAATACTTTTTTCCTTCATTTCTTTGGCTTGGGATTTGATACTCTGCAGTTGGCTCGCCTCGCTCTGGCTCACAGCACGACAACTCTTTGGCAATTAGGTGGTTGTATATCAATCTAATGACGCACTATCCTGCAGCTTTTGAATTTTAGAATTTATTTTAATGGTTGAAATTTTCCGATTTTGCCTCAGTTTAAAAGTTGAGTGTTCTTGAGGAATTTTGATTAGACCAACAGATCGGCTTCATAAAGGGTTAATTTGACTTTTGGATAGCAAATCTCTCTTAATTCAAAATGTAAAAATGTCCCTCCTGACTCGTGGCTTCATCAATCTCAGTGTCTGCTTTGTCCTTTTTATTCACATGACTTCACCTGGGTGGGCGCTGTGGTGATGGAGTGGTTATCACTGTCCCCTCCCAGCGATGTTAACTTGTTCTCCCTGTGTGTGCATGTGGAATCTGCAGGAACTCCGGCCCAGTCCAAAGACCCTTCACTGAGCATAAGTGCAAATGTGAGCGTGAATGATGTGTCAGTTCATTCCCCCATCGTACCAAATGTCAGCGGGGGCGGGCTCTGGCGCTCTCAAAGGGAAAGAGGTATAGATGATGGATGGATGGACCTTGTCTGGATGCAGAAAATGTCATGGAAAGAAGGAAGTATATCCTGCAGATACACATTAGTTTGAATTTCTGTTTATTTTGTTTGAGCCCCACTCTCCAGAGGAATTGCTTTCTTGCAGACTCGTGTAACTGCAGCCATACCTCAGCGGTCTCCAGTGGTCAGGGTGTATTGATTGCTGCAAGCCTTGCTAACCTCCTGACCTAAGTTGTGTCAGACTCCATAACCACGCTCCTTCCATACCTTCCATTATTGATGTGTATTGTAGAAGTGGCCCACAGTACTTCACGTCTCCAAGGTTCACTTTGCTTATCTCATCAATAATAAGTGAAGCAATTAAAGACAGTTAAAAGAAAATGAGCCTGTCAACATCGTGCATCGTGTCTTTCTGCCAGTAGAACGAACAATGAATGGCTGTTTTCTCATTGATCTTACTCTTATTTTCATCATCAATCAGAAATGTCATACAGGAGGTTAGAAAATACCATAAATTTCCAAGGGGAGCTAAAAATGTGAAGCCCAAATTTCCCTCAGAATGCTGCCATGTACCGCTGATGATGTCCTCTGGAGTCTGTGCAGTAGTGATGAGAGGACGGAGGTCCAGCCGATACTGCAGCGAGTCAGTCTCAGCTGTCAATCAGGATGTGATTGATGATGATGGTGTTTGCCGCTGACGGGAGGATTGATCACCTCATCGGTCTCATGTTTCTACAGCTCTCTGCTTCTGATGCAAGTGGCCTTCAGTGCTCAAGCATTCTTTCTCTTCTTTTGTCTCCTTCACTTTCCTCCCACTCGTTCACATATCTCGGCTTCTCTCACAAACACATTACCGATTTACCACCGGAGCCTTAGCGCCGATTGCTGACAAATGTTTTTAACCTCTGTTCCTATGCGAGGGTTCCATTCAGCCCATTTCTTTTTCTCCCCTCTCTGGTTTATAGCATGAGGTCTTCCCTGTGGAGTGGTTGTGTGTTGTATGCACGGCATTGTGTTTGTGTCAGGGTGAGTGTGTATCGGTGCACGAGAGACTATTCCAATCATCTCTGATTTGCTGGCAAATTGAAAAATCCACTCCATCCTCCCATCCCGTCATCCCTCGACCCCAACCCAATCAGACCCCATGACCGAACCCTCCAGCCTGCTGCTGCTGCTGTGTGTGTGTCGGTGGTGGAAGATGCCTAATGTGGGGTGGATTATCCCCCCTCTCTTCCTCTTTGAAGTGCTGCCCAATGGAACGAATTGCACCGTGCTGTCCCTAATGCACTGGTGAGCTTCCTCCATTTCTGTACTCCTCTCCCTTGTGCCTTCCCAAAACCGCCAGTCCCCCTTTTCCCCTCACCAGCATCACTCATCCAATCAGAGCGCAGAATGTTGAAACAATGTGTGGCATAGTGACTGGATGATGTAAATTGGCTGCTAGATATTGCTTCATTTTGCGTGTGTGTGCGCACCTCCCTGCATTTGTCATGAACTGCAGTTCACGCTGACACAGATTCGTAGTGGAAATATTACATCAGAGATTTAAATTGCTAATGTGTCGACCTCAATTTCTGAAGTGTGGGCAAAAAAAAATGTGGTGTAAAACTGAAAGTAGAAGTTAATACACAAAACACAGAAGACTGATTTTATATATTATCGGCTGGCAGTTTCTAAATCACTAAGTTACCTTTATCTTGTCTTTCTGATTGCTAAGCTTGCGGAGGTGCTCATTTTCATAGAATGGGCTGATAGCATGCGTGGCAGCAGTTGCAGCGGAGATCAAATTTTCAAGCGGCAAACAGAAGCACCAGCCAATCAAATCAAGCCTTTGAGTTTTCCTCCCTGTGACTTTCTCATTAGTAATACATTGATAGCAATAATGACGTGCAATGAAGAATGAAGCTGCGATTGTTTTTCGTCGTGACGATCACGCAGGCAGCAAATGTCAGGCGCAACCTTTGTCCAGTGTTCATGCAACACATACGTGTGAGTCCACCACAGTCCACCGTTGGAGTTTGAAGATGGGGATAGGACGCCGATGATCAGGAGGGAGATTGATGAATCGGGGGAAAATGCCAAAGCACAGCGGGGAGCAGCAGAGAGCGCAGAGCTGTGGCTGACGCAGGGAAAGCAGGTGTGAAAGAATCCCCTTATCCTTACTCGTTCCCTGTGTTCTCACATCTCTAACTACTTGGTCCGAACAATTGCAGTGAGTCTTTTCCCTCCTCTCAGTGCATCGGTTCTCCAGCCAAGGCTGGCAAAATGTCAAATGGCACAGCGCTGTTCCGTGCCCTGCCCTATGCTCTCGCTCACTCTCTCACGGCAAAGACTTGGCAGCACACTCGGCCCAGCAGGTCAGCAGTCCCACACCCAGGAGGCTCTCAGTGCTCGCAACAGGACAGTGCCCTTATGAAACAGTCCAAAGTTTTATATAACATGTGTTTTATTTCACCGGTGAGCACGCAGAGGAGAGGAGGGTGAGATGAGTGGTGGTGATGGCATTCGGTGAAAAATATAGATACCTATGGAAAAGAGAGTGAAGAAAAAAGGGAAGGACATAACCTGAGTGTGAAATATTGGATTGGCTGGGAAGATTTTGGCCAGATGTTCTGCTCAGAGTCAAACGTGGACAGAAAGAAACACCTTGAGCCGTCTGCTGCAGGTCTGGGATCAGCGGGGTGTTTGCCGCCTGATATCCGTCAGGTACTCTCAGTGCCACGGTGAGGGCAGGCAAAACCCATCGGTTAGTTTTCTCTGGCCGCAGGTTGCATTTTCACAGTTTGTTTTCCTTCCACATTTGAAAGGAGTGCAGAGGACGCTTTGGAGCAAAGTAAAAAAAAAAAAACGAGGGGGGAAATCTATGCATGCACGAGCTTGTAACCAGAGGTTTTGCTGGCGTGAATTTTCAGTGCTGTGACCAGCTGGACAGGGAAAAGGGTAAAAAAAAAGCTAAACACAAGAAAGTTACTTGGCAAATGAGGCTCGCTTGTATCTTTATTAACTCCGACTGCCAACTACTATGGATTTCCTATAATCTTTGTGGTCTCTGTTAATTTACATCCACAACTCACAAATGCCAAGATCCACACAGCTCACCAAGGGAATCTTCTCATTTCTCCAATTCCTTTTATTATTTTGCTCACAGAAGATTGTTTCTGGAAGGAAACATAATAAAGAACCTTTGGAGTCTTCCCCTGACTTTAATTTGAATTTATTTAGTCGTCTCCCTTTTACGCAATTATCCAAAGAACACAGTATAGAGTAAGTCATTTGTCAGGGTTTTACGGCTTTGACCCTTGTTCAATTCTGGTTACATTTTCATTTGCTCTCTGGAGTTCCAACTTTCGATACCAGCTTCTCTAGCTCATAATTTTATTTAATTGCATGTTGCTCTTGATGCTGGATATGATATGTCATATATCTTGTGAAAATTATACATAAAAGAGATTTTTGGTGAAGCACTTCAGCCAAAACCGAGGGTTTGAAGTTACAGTTCAGTGCTTGAGAGGAAGCATTTTCATAAACTTTGGGGGGGAATTCACAAACAAGAGTTTTGAACAATGTCCCACAACAGAGGCCAAGATATCCTTACTTTGTTCTTTAGTGTTGGTCAAGTCCCAAAACCCTGGATCCTTTCCGATCATTGAGCTCAATCACATCTTTTCATTAGACCCTCCCTGTCTGGCCGATGCCAGTTCTTTCAAACTCTGCTCAAGTTTGTTTTGTTGGATTTCTGTTCGAAATTTGTTCTCTCACATTTTGCAAAGTTTCCCCAGAACCACAGAAAACATGATCGGCTATTTGTACTGGCTGATTGACAACTTGTTAAAAGTGATGGAGGAAGGAGGAAGAGGAGCTGTGTGTGATGAGGGATCTCTTGGCCTCTCAGTTTCTTGTTATTACATCTAATTACCCACATACATAATTTCCTTGGTATTTACCTCCAAACGAGTTAAAGGCTGTAAATAACACTCAAATAATTAAAATGGCAGCCAACAGTGTTTCCTACACGAAGATATATTACAGTCCTGAGCCGAGAGTGAAATCACACTCGCTGTGTGATTTTGACCCGAGCTCCTCTGTTCTTTGTTTTGATAGCCGGTCCGAGCAAACGTTCACGTTAAAGCGTTGCGGGCCAGACGCTCAGCAGACAGTCCCACCCTGTTGGATCAGCATCAACCTGGCTCCCCACACACTGCTCCGCTCCAAACCTAATACTGGCTCGCTACACTCAATCCCTTCTTCTCAGACTGCTTTCTCTTTCCAAGACGCTTCAATGTACTAAGAAAGACCCAAGACAAGGGCCTGCTCTGTCCACCAGCAACGCTTACTGTTAGATCTCAGCCACCACAAGAGTTTCTCTGCAAAGCAGGTCTCAGTTTTAGATTTAAGAAAGCCCGAGAAATCTCACTTGGCTCAGCCACCCAAGTGACCAGCAGACTCCCGGGGGAGGCGGTTTGGTTTCTGCTGCAGTTTTACAAGTTCTCTTGGTGGGATTTGGAAACATACAGGTTTAGAGGATGGATCTAGTCAAGTATGTCTTCTATCCCCTCAATCATAAAAAAAACTTTCTAGCTGTCATCAGTTTGACATCTTGTGTGTAAAAGCGCACAAATATGACCAGGACTTAATCAATGCTAAAAATAATAATAAGTCAAATCTTTTCATTCCATCATAACTTCCAGTCTAAATGTGAACATGCTCCTGTTCCCTCTTCTTTGATCTGCTCAGGAATCTGGCCTCATCATTATGTATGAGCTTAAGGCGAGAACAGGCTTCACACCGACAGGTCGCCTCCAGCTCCGATCACTATGCTAGAAACTGCCTGTTGAGATCTACTGCTGTTTAAAATGCTACACGCTAAGCTTGACTGTGTAACGCAGCCCTACGGCTTCAAAGCGCGCGGAGAGCTGCTCCTTTGGCTTCAGCCTTTTGTTAAGGCTGCGCCACAAGGTCACCGAGCTGCCTTCCACGGCAGACAGGAATATCAGAGACACTCTGTTATGCCAACATCAATGAAAGTATGTGCATCTTTGGCGTTTTAGGACCAGAGCTGCGGCGTCTAGTGCTCACACGCACTGCAACCCTGGACTTATGCAGACATTACCTGGAGCAGCTGTGCGTGAGGAGCCAAATGTCAGAATCAGTTGGAGCAGATGTTAAATGGACATTACCTCGCCGGCTCCCCGCTACAGAGTCTGTGTAACGTCCGATTAGGCTGATGCATGAATGGAGCAGGTAATTGTCTGGAGAGTCACAGTGAGCGAGGGGGCGTGTTGATGAGGTTCCTATCCTGCCTGCCTGCTGCTGCACGCCACGCCTGACTCCGCCCTCCTCACCTTAGAGGTGAGACGAGCCCCAGCAAAGTGAACAGTCAAAAGTATTAAATAAGTAAACCTACAAAATGCACTGCCTGAAGTAAATATTTCACGGTTAGATTAAGTTACACCTGAGTGACTTCATAATGAAATCCCAGAATTTGGTGCGTGTGGCAGATGAAGGTCCCAGTGGCTTTACTAAATGCGTCCAAGTCTGCCTGGTATTAATGTCTGTAAATGATGGACAGTTATCTCTTGGAGCCATGAATTGCTATGAGGTCAAAGGTCGCGATGACCTTCTCTGAAACTACACTGGTCGGCTGATGCATACAATCTCTGGCTGCTATTTTTCCTGTGGAGCAGCCACATACATCTTACTTTTTATATAAACAACATGTTTCTGACGCTGTTGCTGGAATATGCATTATCTAATGTTACAGGACTTTTTCGAGCAGCAACATGAAAGTTTCTCTTCAACTCCTGGGCAGGCGAAGCGCCTGATGACTGACTCTGTCTTCTCTTCAACGTTTATTTTTGGAGTCAAAGTGATATTTTCCCTGACATTTTCCGCCTGGCTGCCACAGCTCAGCGCCTGGTCCTCTGCAGTAAAAGCAAAAAGAGAGCCAGAGCCGTGCAGCCTTTCATCCCAGATAAGTGGCGTGGTAGGCCGGCTGCAATTGTGCACCTCAATGGCTGCTGTTCAGACTGCTTGATAGTAACAACAATGGAACTCCTGAGTGACTTCAACTCTCCACCCACCTCGTATCCCTCAGCCTCTAACCTTTTATCATTTCTAAACTTTATTTTTTTCCCTACGTCTTTGTCCTGACTTTTCCCCTGACTCCCTTTTTCAGGACATCACCTGTATTTTTCTCCTTTCATGCATCTTCTTTCTGCTCTCTTTTACTGTATTTACTGCCTCATTTTAATCACCCTCTCCCTTTTCATCTCCATCTCCCTCATTCAATTTCTAAAATAGTCTTAATACATGTATTCGCTTTCTGTCTTACTTTCCTCTCTCCCCTCAACATCCCGCTGCCCGTCTGATAAGACTTCTGTTGGATGAAATAAATATGAGGTGGGAGAGGTATAAATATTTATAGCTGCTCCAGCTGTATAATTCTGCACGGCAGTGTGTTGTTGCATTGTGCGTCCGTGCACGTGTGCGTGAATATGTAAGGAGTGTGTGCGGGCATCTAAATGTGTGTGGTATATGTTTTCAGACCCTTGTCTGGTGTAGGTGCTGTGGGGATTAATAATTCATTGCAGGCTAAACCTTAAATGCACATCATTTTGATAGGACCATACAAATAGCAACACACACATAAGCTGCCTCTGATCTTCACACAAGAATATTCACAGAGATATCATGTAAGACAGTCATTTATTAAATATACACATACAGACTCAATGAACCACATTCACACAGCCCTTGCTACACAAAGTGTTGAAACATATACTCACTATGCCTCTTCATACAAACACAGACTGATCATGAACAGTGATGCCAAACTGAAAGACCCACAGTGCACTGTATATATTCTGCTGCTGTATGTGTCTGTGTGCTCATCCATACTTTGACTATCTCACTCTATTTTCAGTGTGTACCTTTGTGCGTTGGCGAGTGTTTGCTCATGTCAGCCATCTCTGCTGTCTCTCACGAATACACACACACACACACTCATACCCATACAGGCTCACTTTCTGCGTTCCGCTCAGATAAGGCTGCGTCAATAAGTAATGAGGACGATATGAGGGCCCCCCAGTTGACCCGGCTCTTTAATATTTTACCGTGAGGTCTCTCAGACGGTACCAGTTGACACACTGCCGCAGCTCAACCGTAAAATCTCACTTCACAGACGTCGACAGCAAGTGTGGCCCTCTAAGGTCCAATTTAATAACATCCTCTGAGAGCCTGGCAATGCAGGCAAATCAAATAGGGCCAGAACTTTCTTTTAATCCTACTGGTGTGAAGCTGAGCTACAAGGTTTTTATGTGTTTGGTGTCAGAGCCTATGCAGAAATACAACTCAAAGCAACTTACAGCTTTATCTTTAGGTTTGAGTGGAAACTTTGAGTTGACTTGTGTGAAACAAGCAGCTTGTCGCGCTGGAGTGCATGACGAAAGGAAGAGCCTTGGTCTGGAGATTTGCTGTCTACGCTGGACCCCTCAAAATATTGGCCTTCGCACACACACTAAATTTATTTTTGTAGTAACTCCGCACCATGCTCACAGAATGACAACATCTCATCTGCTGGCCAGTCAGGTTCTTATCTGGAGTAGGGTTGAGTACAAAAAGAATTTGAGGCAGCATCTTCGTGAAAAGCCAGGACTGAAGCTTAGCTGTAATATTAGCCTGCTGGCTAATATCATAATCATTAGCTCAGAGAAAAAAAACCTAGTGACTTCCAGAATTAAGTAAAGAGCGTTTATCGACAGGAAGATGCTATGGTCGATGATAGAAGTGAAGATAATAAATCACTCAAGAAAACATTTTGTCCACACTTAATTTGTTTTGCTGTAAACAGCAGGAAGGACGAATATTTCCTAATTGAATGCACACGCCGTCAAGCACACAGTCAATCTCAAAACCAATGTCTCATTTTCACGGTGCTTTTTATGGCATGAATGCAACGTATTTCAGTGATGATGATGAGCTGTCGCATCGAACCATATAACCCTTCATGCTGAAATCCTAATGTGTTGTTAACTACACAGGCAGCAGAGGAACAGAAGGGAAATTGTGCAGGAGCTGCGATGCTGCCGCTCAGAATAGAACCACCCGGCAGGCGTCCAGTCAGGTTTACTTTTGATTCTTCTGGCTTTCGCTCAGACAAAGCCAGATGTATACTCAGAAGGTTTTGTCTCGAAGTTTTCCGCCAGACATTTATTGATTTATCATATATTTTTCGGCTGTTTCACAAGAGGCCGATGTGTGATTTGTGTATTTTTCAGTCTTTAAAAGAATTGCACAGAAAAAGCAAAGTTTCCTGAGAGGATATTAAGTATAAACCCGGCAAGGCAAGAAGTTATTTCGGTTAAAACTTAAAATATGTTTTTTTTGTTAGCAATGGAAGTGGCCTTTTTTAAGTCTCATAACCAAACATAGACAGATTTCCTTTCACGTCAAAACCAAGACACTAAAAACACATTTTTCGTCAATAACAGGCTCAGATTTATTGTTTGCCATTATAGTTAGCAGCAAATGTTGTCCAGTGTAAATACTGAGTGCCCAAATTACATCGGCAACATAGCTGAGTGATGTTGTCATGGTTGCCTCGGGCACATTTCGGTGGGTTTGAGAGCAGTTTTACGACCTGCTATATAAAGAGTCTGTTGAGCAGGCATCTATTGAAGACAGGTGTTTATTAGCTTGAATATTATATGTTTCACAGCTGCAAAAACAGCCAATGGAAGGGTGGTTTTACAGTGTTCATAGTCAGGACATTTTTCTGTGGGCGCTGTTAGTAACGGATTGAAGAGAAGAAGACAACAGATCTCACCTTTTGTTTTTGTAGCCACAAATCACCAATTAAGACCAAACACAGAAGAAACATGAACACACATTAGTGTATTAATCGCTCTTAATTAGTACAACCTCTCCCACTGTCGCCTCTGTGCTGCTCCCCAGTGGCTGTACTGCAACCTTGCTAACATCATAGGCTGCAAAGTAAGTTTTTTCTTACATAAAGGAAACTTTAATGAGATTTAAGATAAATTTTTTTTGTCACAATGAGTGCATTCGTATTCTCAGTTTTTCAATGATCGAGACCTGGGGGCCCTTTTAGTATTGTCACCAACCCTGGTGTGAAGACTCTTGAAGTCTGAGGTGAGCAGAGATGTGTTTCTTAAAGAAGTGAAAATGTTTTTACTGATGCCAGTGGACTCCGCCTGCCTGTTGGTCACTGCCAGCCGGAGCCACTGTCTTTCAGCAGGGAAGCTGCTCTCCACTCTGTAAAGCCAGAGTACAATAAATTGAAACTAATTGGAAGATTATAGTTGGCTGGGTCCGACTTGTTAGCACAGAAAGTCCATCGCTTCCCTAACCGGGTTTCACCACAAAGCTCTGAAGACAAGTTTGCTGAACTTTTCCACTTGTTATAATTTTGCCTCAGCTCGCCCCTCAAACCATTATGGAATAAGGTTTCCCCGCTGAGCACCCTGTGGCATCTGCAAACACATTCCTCAGACTTCCACTTACCCCTGACTGACCAGCCAATAAAACACAGCCAATTAGGCTTTACTCCTTGCTGTGTGAAGTCTTTCTCCTGCTGCTGAGTGTGATTTGAGTCTCAATAACTTCCTCCCTGACGTCCCTCCCTGAGCAGAGGTGGATGGCGAGGAACGTCTCTGCACTACCTGCCGACACTGCTCTCAAGAGGTTTAGCGCCAGTGCATCTGTTCATTAGAGCTGCTTCGAGTATTCCCCTCTTCCTCCGGTCTCGTCATTAAAACCTCAGAGGTTATACAGCCTTATATAATAACATGTAATTAACACAGAGGATGAACAACAGCATGATGTTGTGATTATGATATAACTTAAACAAAAAAAAAAAAAAAAAAAGCTGAGTTGTTTTTGAGAGTTTGACCCGATTGACCAGTGGTTGTGTGAAATATTCTTATTAACATGATATTGATTTATATTTAGGTGATGCAATGCAGACACATAGACACACACACTCAGTGCATTGGGACGTTAATGTAGCTGCAGTTTAATTCAAACCCCACTTAACCAGCTTTCTGAGTCATCTCATGTACGTCTCACAGCCCTGCAGGAGACACGCTCCATAACTAAGCCATGACTATTACTTCTTTTAAAAGATTCAATTTGCCTTTGTGTGTTTTATTTTGTGTATTTTTTCTGTGTTGCTTTACTTCCTGTTGTTTTTCCTGCTGTCCCACTTGTTTCTCATTCACCAGTTCGTCCTTGTGCAGATATGTGTGTATCATGGACCAATCACACGCAGCCTCAAGGTATCAATACAAAAATAATGCATCCGACAACATAAAACCAACTCACCCATCGGTGCTCAGATGGGTGCAAGTGTTCAAACAATATGGGTGCTGGATGGGAAAATGAATGACAACTGCATTTGTTTGGCACGGGGGGGGATAAAGGCTTTAAGCTCATTTGTTCATGCAGATCAACATTATTTTGCACGACACACAGAGATTGCGTGCAAATTGCGGCTGGACACCAACAGAAGTCTATATGTGTGTTGCGCCATACAGGGGATCTGTGGCACGAAGGATTAGACAAAAGCTCAGACCGGTCTCCTCTTTAATCCTTTCAGGGCTTATACACGCCACATATACAAGACAGCCCATCCATGATGTCTGGATACATTGTCAAGTGAGATTTTGGAGACAATTTAATCCCTTGCCAAATCCTGTTTTGTTTGCTGACATGAAACAATTTGTCCAATAAAACCTGAAGTAATAAGGTTTTCATAACCAGGATTTGATATTTAAATATTTGCTATTAGACATGGTGTGGTGTGTACACGCTTTCCTGCCATTTTAATTAAAATGTGTGTGTGTGTGTATGCCTGCATGCATGTGTCTTTGACTCTCTCTGTTTTCCTTTATCTATATTCTCTCGGGGTGTGAGGATTCTGTAGAAAGAGGAAGGGGAGATAAAAATGAGAGAGAGGGAGATGAGCTGTTGGTAGGGAAAGGTGGACAGAGGAGCTGACGGGGGGGGGGGGGTGCTTGTAGATTTGAGAATGGAGAGAAGAGGTGGAGTGCATGGAAAAATAAAAGAGTATGTGATTGTGGAGGAATGAGAGAGAGAGAGAGAGAGGAGCCGTGTGTTGGTGTCACAAGGTTTATTTAGAGTTTATTGCTTTGGCAGAGATCCAGCTTGACTCCCCACCCTCCTCAAGCAAGCATATCAATGTGTGTGTGTGTGTGTGTGTGTGTGCAGGCTTGTGCTCCTTGACACAAGGATACAACCTTATGTGTGTTAACACAGTGAAAATTGAAGTTACATGAAAATAGCATAGCAAGACCCACAAGTCTATTACATACATAAACACACAGACTTGGACACACACACACACACACACAAACACCAAAAGCTCAACATCTGAGCTCTGATTGGAGAATGATGTTGCCATGGATCCCAAGTGGGAGTGGCCAAAATGTCAGAGACTGACTAGCAGTAGCTAATAAATCATGTAGTTTGTGTGTGCGTGCATGTGTGCGTGTGCCTGTGTGTGTGTGTATGGTGCATCTGGGAGGACAATTCTTCAGTCTGGAATCCAGCTGCAGCAGCCCCCACTGTCTGCTCCTTTGACCCACTTTTTCCTCTTTCCTTCCATCCTTCGATCTTTCCTTTGCTTCTTTTTTTCATTAGCACTGTCTGTCTTCTCTTCTTCCTTCCCTCATTCAGCCTTTTTTATTATTATTCTTTTAATTCCTTTAATCCTCCCTGCCCTCTTCCCTCTGTCTTTTAATTTGGGAACCTGTTTCTCAGCATGTCACATGTCCCTGGTTGGTTCTTGCCTCAATGTCCAGTCTCCCTGGTTCCCTGCTGATCTCTGTGCCTACAGTATAGACTTGCTACTCAGGACTTATCCATCTCTTGCTTCTAAATTTGTATCAACCTGAGATCCAAATCCACTCACACCTATAGCTGCAGTTTTAATAAGACCAATGCTGCAGGGGCTGGTGGTGCGAAGATAATAAAACGACAACCTGTTTTAGGTCTGCACTCGCAGCCTCTGAATAAACTTATCCACACTGACAGATAATTCAGTGCTGCTCATGTCTCCGATATTTTCACGGCAGGAGACAGTGTCCAGCAGATTCACCAAGAGGTGTGGCAACCACATCAGCACAGCCTCGTCTTTTCAGAAATAACATCATTTAATCCATGAATCTAAAATTCACTCACCACGCTAACCTTTGAGTCCAGAGAATTAATGGACTCGTTTTGGCCCAGTCACACACTGGTCTCATTTCTAAAAATAGAAGAGGGTCCTTCTTTGCACAGGACGTGAGCTATCCATTTAATATTATCCTCACATTCAGGCTTCTTTAAAAAACAATACTGCTTGTCTTATCTTGTTGGCTAACATTTGGTTTCCATGCTTCTGATCCATTTTGTGTTATTTCAAAGAACTAAGAAGATGCGCGCTGGCCAACGTTGCCCACTGAGAATAGTGTTGTTGCCCCATCGTTTGACAGCTTCAGTGGAGTCACATGCTGTTTTAGGGTCCTCTGAAGGGCATTACAGAGGGAAGGAAACACATTCACACCAACTTGCTTTATCCTCTGGGTGGCTGATAACATCTGAAGGTTTTTTACAATTCACAACACAAATATTTGTGTTCCCGGTGCCAAGATCTGCTTTTATGGCAGCTATAATGTCAGCCCACAGTAATTTATCCAGTCTAAGTTGGCCAAGCAACCTTTCAAACACAAATACATGTACTATGGCTCAGTCCTAAATTTTTGGGCAAACACCTTTGTGCCACGGTGAGATTGAGGGTTCTGCCCGGCTGTGCTCACCACTCCTGACTGACCCTTCAAACTGGTGGAGCAGGGTTATTGCATAGATTACGTTGGATGCGGAGGGGGTCCACCATTAGGTATTCATGTATAAGAAATAAGGGCTTCTCATAATACCTCCAATGAGACAGGAAAAACATATCGCCAAATTGTTAAAGCTCAGACATAAAGACAACGTTTTTCTGACATCAGGATGGTCCTTCTTCCCCACAGATCTGTCATGAGACATCAGTGCATCGATAGCTTTACATTTCTGTGGTGTTTGATTAAACCATTCTTTAAATTATCCCTCATGGTTCAGATACTTGACAGCCAGTTCAACTTTATACTTCTGGTCCTTGAGGCAGCAGCAGCAGCAGATTCACTTCATTTATGTCTCTGACAGGCCTTTATTTTCTCTCATAAATGTACAACACTGTGACAGATGAGAATGTGAAGTGGGGACTTGTCGAACTGTCCCTGTAGGAACATGAAAAGCTTTTATTATATGGCGTTATATTTTTGAGCGTGAAGAAGAACCTTTTACAGCACACTATTTTTTGGAAATGTGACACGAAGCATAAATGCCGATATTGAATTTGACGTGATGAAAACGCTCAATGCAGAATTTCTTTTCTGAGCCGACAAGGAAAAGGAATCAAAACTGTAATTACCGTTTTATATCACAGATGATTTGCAGATCAAAAGAAATCACACATCCCCCGTCTGCTTTGGCCAAATAGTTGAAAAAAATGGAAACACGTGCAGTAAACAAAGGGGAAACATTAGCATTGGTTTGTAGCCATGTATTGGCCACCTGTCAAATCTGATGTTCCTTTCCCATGGTTGGTCGGTTGGTCACTATGGAGCCGGCCCTTTGATGTTAATTTGATCCATTAATTCAACACAAACCTACCAAACTATGATGACAGCTCCAGCTTTAGAATTTTTTTTATCTATAATTCCTGAATTATTGTTTATTATGATTTCTTTATAGTGCAGTTGACAATTTGCTTTGAATATTATTATTTTTTTAATTCGACCTCATGATGATTGATTTTGATGAATAGCAACACATTGGTGTCAATGATCCCAATGATGTCGGCAGTGTATCTATTAGATGAAACATACATCAGCAGCACAGGAACAGATCGATTTTCTGCTTGGACTTGTCACCACAGCTGAGCCTCTAACGAGCCGTCTTCATTTAAGTGCACAGTCCACTTTAATTATTCCAGTTGGGATTGTCTTGTTAGTAATTAACCCGGGCTCTCCATACTGGGCGATATTGCGCCAATTAAACATCAATAATCCGGATCTTTAGCGTGCTGCCTCCTCACAGTTGTGTCTGGGTGTTTCAGGGCCAATGAACAGTCGATGATTCTCATTAGCAGGCAGCACAGGTTTGCAGTCAATATTCTGGGAGCTGAGAGGGTCAGGTCAATATAGATCTAAGCTGGAAGTTAGTTTGAAAAGCGAAGAAAGAAAGAGGCTCTAATCTCCTTTATTTTCTCCTCTCTAGTCATTTTCTTCTGTGACGGAGTGTGACTCATTCCTGGAATAAAAACAAGCTGTCCATTCCTCCTCGTATCAACCTCTTCACCACAGCTACTGTTTCTCTTCTTGTTGCCGATCTGTCCGAAAGTACATCTTATCACACATCACCCAAATCAATACCATGAAATCCATTTCCAGCCACTTACAGTGAGAAACACACGCTTTCTGTTATTGTCCATAATTCTCAGAAAAGCACAAATGAACATGTGCTCAGGATTCTCCACACACCCACATAAACACAAATCCCTATGTTGTTCTCCACATGTGTGCACACACCCTTTCAGGTCCCACTGGGTTTTTATCTCAGTATCTCAGAGATCAGTTTGAGAATTAGTCCTGACATATCTCCTGCATCCTCCTCCACACGGGGAGACACACACACACACACGTCCTCACAAAGACCCACACTAGAACACTGCAGCCACAAAAGGTGTAAGAGAAAATGGCCGTAGACCAGAACATGCACTAAATAATTCACTGACTGTTCCATGATGTTATGAGATGTTTTAAACATTTGTCACTGTTGAAACAGCATTGCCGGGTTGTTGGCACGTGGCTAACACGGAACACCATATGGTGCGTGCACGTGCCAGGCTCGGTAAACAGATCAATCTATCAGAAGAAGCTCACATGTTGCATCAGGTAGGAGGCAGCAATTAAACACTTTGACAGAAGTGTCTGTTTCTCACAGACCAACGCGCTGGCAGGAGCCATATGATCAGCCACTCTTGGAAAGCACTGCATTCCAATATTTATTTGCTGTTGATGGAAAATTGACTTGCTTGCTTGACTTGCTCTTGTATTTATTCTGTTTTTACACAAAGGCGGTTTGGCATGAAGGAGCAAGGAATCCTGTTTGTAAATAATGAAATGGGCGAAGGTTGAATTCTGCTTCAGTTTCAGGGCCCTGGTGTCGTTCAGTCTCTCACACTCAAGGCCCACTGTGACACCGGCATAAAACAGCCATTGTTAATGTTATCGGTAACACCTGCACTCTGAAAGTGACAAGTCAACATGTCTGCTGTGAAAGAAGTCCGATGAGAATCGGATTTGTCACAGCTGTTTGTTCAACTCTAAAACAACAGCCTACGTGTATATTTACACTTCGTTTTTTCACCTAAATCTCCTCTGAAGCCACGTTCATGTTTGCACACACAGACCCTTCATCAGCACAGTGGTTGGTAGTTATCTTAACTGTCCCTTAAGTACTGAAATACATGATTTTTAATTTTGGAAAGCGAAGTTGTTTATTTTTTGAATATGTGGTCCAATACACACACACACACACACACACAGAGACTCACAAAGCGAAAACGAGGGGGAGGTCAGCAGAGTGCTGGCTGTCATCAACCATTAATTACACTAACAGGTGTCTGGCAGGAGGTGTGTGTATGCATGAGAGAAAGTTGTGAGTCGATGCATCTCACATCTATTCGTGGCAGCCATTTGGATCTTCACTAAGTCCTGATGTGCCTGGCACATATCATCCAACAGGCAGTGCACTTCATCTTTTTGTTCATTCGTCACAAATTATTTACTGCTCTAATAAACGTGTTCGTTTAACCACTTCTGTTTTCTGAATCCTCCGACACATTCAGACAGTGAACCTTCCCTTGCTTTAGTGTCTGTAATCAAAGCTTTACAACTCAGTGCGACGTGATGAGTTTGCTGACTCATACATCAGATCCTCATTTGGTGCCAAGTGCAGTCGAATGAACGTAATCCAACGCACGCTCTCAGATTTGTGTCTGTGGGTTAACGTGTCTCCGTGAGAGCAATAACGGTGCAGGGGTGCTGTGCTTGCTGATTCAGAGATGATAGCTGCTCAGGATGAATGAATTCACTCAGACAGAGACGGGGGGGAAAAAGACAAATGGAATTAAAGAAGAATGAGAAGCTGGACAGACAGATGTGCGGACGAGATTAGGGGTTTCGGGGGGACAGGGAATTCAATTGTGGGGGGAAAGAATGACGAAGGAGAGAGTTGGTAAAGGGCAGGAAGCAGAAACAGGCAGAGGAGATGGTGAGAAAAGGTCAGAGGATGTTTGAGCCAAAGGAAAAATAAATTCACTTCAGGTCACTTCATCACAACTCAGCTAGCACTTTGATGAATGCAATTTATTCGTGTATTTACTACATAAGTTATAAAAGCGAATTTCCACCAGTAAACAGACGTCTGTGACTTCCCAATTGCTTTATTTTCACTTTCCTGAAATATGAAAGGAAAACAAATTGCTGCTCAGGGAATATCTAGAGAGAGAGACAGAAAAAAAGAGGAAGAGTTCAACTGAGCTGTTATTTCCACTCCTTATTTTACTTGCTCTTTCTTCGTCTTCACCCCCCACCCTGCTCTCTAGTCCCCTGTCATGTCCAGGTAGAGGTAGTTGCTTTTGCGTTTTGAGCACGCACACACCCAACCACACACACGGTGTCCTAATCAAAGCCAGGCTCTGCACATTGTGTCCCAGTTGAGCAGCTATTTTTATCTGCGGCCCTCTAACAGGGACGGAATGGGTCAGATAGGCCAGGCTGACAAATCCATCAAGAGCAACAGATAAACAGCCTGTGGGACTGCCAGGAGACACAAGCAAACACAAACACGTCCAAACATACACCTCAACATGTGTACATGTCATTGGCACGGACGCTGGCTGTTTGATTGTTGATAACTGGTTCACAGATTAGACTTTGACATTTATTTGTGATTATTAGTGCGAGCGGCGTTTCAGTGTCAGTGAAGGTGCTCTCAGCTGTAAAAGGACCAGCGTGTGACACTGGTACCACGTCTCACAAACACAATGCTCTTCCCCACATGCTGAATGTGGTGAGAAAAGCATGATTACTGATTTAGTGTTGGGAGAACAAAAATCCAGTCAGTAAAGATTGTTTCTGGCTTGTTAGTTTGGGATTCAAGGGCTCTGGCTGGGACCCAATTACACCCTCCCCACCTTCGTACCTCTTTCTCATCTCTCGCTCTCTCCCTCTCTCCAGTCACTTTGTTGTCACGACTGGGTTGGATTTGTTGTGCTGTATAAAAACTGGAAGCCTGGAAAGCCTCACAACACACACACACACACGACAGTCGGTACTCTAAGTGAAACAAAACTGTGAGGATAAATATTTGTATTGGACATTAATATCGTCGTCTGTAACAGCTCGTAACTGTTTGCTTTGAACATACAACAGCACCCAAAGAGCCATAAACCTTTTCCCCTGGAGTACACGGTGCTGTAAAACATTTACAAGTGCCGTCTTTGGATCTTGCCATGTACAACTCTCAGTTTAAATAAGATCTATTCGCATCTGGTGCTGAATCTGATTATTCTCTAATAGCCCAATGTAAATGAGATTAAAAAAACATCTCAGATCAGCGTCTTATGATTTTTATTTTTTTCTTCCACCATTTTTAGAAATGTATTTTTGTTTTTTTGTGTTCAACAACAACAAATTCAGCTGGGAAATCCAAGATGTCTTTTCTTGTTTACCTGCTTGTTTATCTTCTGGCACAGTCTTTCTCTATTTTATTTCGAGTCGTATATTCGGCTTCTTGCTTCCATCTCTTATTACTCTTACAAGTGGCTGCACAGCTTGTCTTCTTATGTCCATATGTGCTCGACAGAAACATGCTTACTCACATGTGCATCTCGCGGCTCCATACCCTCCATCCACTCACATATAGTGCTTAGAGGGGCATATGACAGTAATTTGGTTGCATTGAGAGGCAGCAGGGCTCAGCTGGAGCTTATGTCTGAGTGGAGGAAGACTCTGCAGTTTATTGGCAGGAAACAGAGCGACGCCGCTTGACTCTTACCTCTGATTCGCTTATTACAGGATGCACATAAAGCTGATGCTATGCATTGCTATGCTGAAGTGGTTGAGCATCACTTTTTCCAACGGTTTGCATCCAGCTTTGATCTCTCATTATGCGATATTGACATACTGATGGCAAGTATGCGATGTAATCGTGATCGTGAGCCATCAAAAGACTTGGTGCCGTTGTGTGTAACTGAGCTGTCTTGTGGTTCCAGGTGCGTAACCTGTGTTACATGGTGACACGGAGGGAGAAAATGAAACACACCCTGTGCGACCTCCAGGAGAAAATCTTCCACCTGCAGATACAGCTACTGGAAGAGGACATGGCTGGAGGTAAGACCCAAAACATGTGTGGCTTTAGCTTTTTTTTTTTGTCTTTTAGACACCTGAACAACTACCTTACAGTCTCCACCACTGCAGCAAAGGCCACCAACACACACACACACACAGTGTGGGAAAAACCTCAACTGCGTAACAGTTAAAAATCCAAACCCTTGTTGCCCGAGTGTGGTGGGTGGACAGTTTTGGAAAGGGCCTGTCATCATTTTTGCTCAGCAGACCACACTTGACACCTGCGCAGCAAAGAGCACTGAGCACCGGAGCTCGATTTCCTGTCCACTCTACACAGATGAATAACCCTGATGCATTTCAAGCTGCTGCTCCGTGATGGAGATCAGGTGGGATGAGCTGGTTGAGCTGATGCTGCTGTGTTCTGCACAACATGAGGTTTGTACAGCAGGTGGAGGTGGAGCGTGGCCTTTTTTTTTTTTTTTTTGGTTAGCAGAGCATTGACATGCACGAAACAACTACATGACGTGTGTGGAAGGAAATATGCAAAGCATGATATGAGCATTTACATGTTTGCTTGTATTTCCTATTGTCGGTTAAATAGCTCAGTATTTTAGCCAACATCATCCCCTTGTCTGCCAGATTCCAAAGCTGCTGTTGTCAGGGTGATGATGGAATAAATGAAAGTGGCTGTAATGTTCAGGAACCATGTTTTTGTAGTCGTGACCTCCAGTTGTCATGCAAATGACAGTCATAGCGGGTTGTCATGGTAATACCGGTGATGTCTCGCTGACCTAGTAATGATAGTGAACTCTCTTGTCAGCTTGACCCTCTAACTGTGTGCGTGTGTGTTTACTCATTGGGTCCTCGATTTGCACTGCTCATCATGACAGAGGAAGGCTGCACACACACATCTATGCACTCAACTAAATCTTACTTTCTCTCTAACTCCCTGACACACACACACACACACACACATTGCAGAGCTCCTGACTCAGCAGATTGCTGCCATCAGGATCCGGGAGCTGTGCTGCTGGCACTTAACGGCCATATCTATTCACACTGCCACAGGAATTAGATCAGACAGGATAGTTGGCGTGTGTGTGTGTGTGTGTGTGTGTGTTTGTGAGCAGCAGAGAGTGAAGGACGAGGTTCTCTGCAATAATTATTCTGCCTTGCTCCCACCTTGTATCTCGCTCTTTCTTCAGCCTCCTTCATCATTCTCTCTTATTTCTCTGTTTCCCCTCCTTTCACCTATTTTCTCATCAGTTTCTGTCCCTCCCCTTTAGTTAAGTTTTGGATTGGGTCAATGAGAAACAGGGCAATGAGGCCTAGCGTGTAGTCACTCCAGTCCACTAGGTGGCAGTAATGATCCTGTATGCTGGTTTTCCAGCCACCAATAAAACAAAACTAAATAAGAAGATGAGAATAAAGCAATTGCACAAACGCTGCAGAAGTGAAGCATCATGTTTTTCCTTTGCACAACAAACAACCCACATTGCGACTGAAATGTTGTCGTATCGACGCAGAACCAGAAGCCATCATTTATAGTTTCCTTTAATGCTTACATTTCCATGGTCTTTTGCTGTACTGGGTTGTCTCATACTGTTTGAATCTGTCCTTTAATTGTCTTAGTTTTACTTCCGTAATACGCGTACACCAAAACGTAACAAGGCGTAAAGTTTGTAGTCCGACCACTGAAAGAGTTCACTCTTGTTTCTCTATTGCCAGCCAGCAAAGAAAAGCATCACAAGAGTAAAATCTGATTTGTATAAACCTGCAGAATCTCTCTATGCTTCCTCCCCATGCGTCTCTGTGGGCTTGTTTCCATCTGGAGAACATGTCTCTGCTCTAACCCAACTTAAACAAAATCCACTAACCTCTGTCCACCTGTCTGTCTCTCGCGGCGCTTCAGCTGTCATGTTCCACACTCGATCTGCCAGTCGGCCCGTCCGCCCTTCCTGTTTATCGGCCTGTCTGTCATGTCAGAGGCTGCTCTCGTCATGCTTTGAGAACGTTGGCGCGTTCCCAGCGAGGCGGACAGGGAGACAGGTCTCGTCCCTGTGGTCTCACAGGCAGACAGAGGTGCTGCGTGATGCTGCAAGTCCGCCAGAAGTGAATTACTTCCAGAATAACTCAACAGCAAATGTCTCTGACCTGATGAAGTAAAAATTCAACACAGTGATTTCAAATCATCCACAAGACTGGATGTGACACCTGAAATGAAACAGAGTAGTTTTAACTCATTTTTGTGGTATAAAGAAATAAGTGTTGGCGATATCTCTAATGCAGGTGTAGATGCTCACAGTGATGGTGGTGTGGTTTAATTTGGTGAAATCAGCTCCTACTGTCCAAAGGGTATATTATGATAATGAGAGAAAATGTATAATTGATACTTGATTTGAAATATTAGGTACATCACTCAAATTAGAGGAATTATAATAAAACATTGTATTTGTGTATCTTATATAGTGATTATTTAAAAGTATTTCACATTATTTAAAGGCTGAACAGATCATCTCATAATGGTTCATTAAGCAGTTAACCTGATGATAACAGCCATTTGCTCTTTATCATTATCACTTCACATAAATTAACACAAATCTCACAGTGAGACAGTAATTTTGTGTTAATTAATTTGGTGTTGTTTTTTTTTTTTTGAAAAACTCAAACTTGATGGTTTTCTATACAGCTCAGTGTCTCCTATCCATCACTGAAATGTGTCCAATTATAATAAAACATTGTATTTGTGTATCTTATATAGTGATTATTTAAAAGTATTTCACATTATTTAAAGGCTGAACAGATCATCTCATAATGGTTCATTAAGCAGTTAACCTGATGATAACAGCCATTTGCTCTTTATCATTATCACTTCACATAAATTAACACAAATCTCACAGTGAGACAGTAATTTTGTGTTAATTAATTTGGTGTTGTTTTTTTTTTTTGAAAAACTCAAACTTGATGGTTTTCTATACAGCTCAGTGTCTCCTATCCATCACTGAAATGTGTCCATGCACACCTGTGTATAGACGTTCCAAAAGATGGATTGGAGGTTTTTTTCATGTCCACTTTGGAGGAAACAGGGTTTGTATTAAATCACACACCCACGCACATTGTCATTGTCATGCAGCAGTTGCACAAGATTTGCAGACTAGCTGAATCGGAAATGTGACAATTTGAGAGTGGTTGGTGTTGGCCTCGCGAAACTACTCCTCCAAAGTACTCTGTGTATATGTGTGTGTGTGCGTGCGTGCACGGGAGTGTGAGGAAGACAGGAGAAAATGTGGATGGAGTAGGATTGGGCAAGAATGGGAAAGGATGAAAAGAGAGGGAGAGTGGTGCTGATGAGAGAGAGGGGAGGAAAAGACAGTAGGAGAGAGAACGAAAACTTTCTCACATTGCGCTAATGAGCTCAGGTAAGAAATGTGGCACAGTAGCTTCACGCGCACACACACACACACACATACAGTGCAGTTCAGCACTCCTAGAAAGAGGGGAAATTAATCACACACTTCAAAAAGATGAATCCCCGGGTGCTGTTGCGCCTTCTATACTAGAAAGGGAAGGCGGTTAGGAGGGAGGGATAATATTGCAGAGTTGGAGAGAAAGGCAGCAGCAGAATGTAAAGCCCAAAGAGGGAAAAGCAAAGATCTGACAAAAATGTGTTTAAAAAGGTTTCCGCTGCTGATGGTTGGATTTGTGCTGAGATTACAACCTGCAGGGGGAAAGCTTCCACATGTTCAAGCAGAGCCTGCAGGCGTCCTTGAAAACCCAAAGACTTAGTTTCCCTCCTTTCTGAGCTGTTGAACATTGATAAGAACAAGATCAGATTAGGGGGGGGGGGGATAGGGAATATGTTGAGAAATGATCAGAGGATAAGATGGTCCTCCTGTCAAGAGTAGAAAAAAAAGGGAAGACATTACAATGCGGAAGCTGTGCGAGGAAGGCGTCCCTCTGGGAGTTCCCTCAAAGATCCCCTGGCGTTAATGGCCTCCACAATTTCAGCAAAAGCCATAAAAGTAAATTGGAAAAGGAGCGAGAAGTGTCTGGTGCGCTCTTCAAAATCCTCCTATATGAAATACTTTAATACAGTCATGCAGTACTCCTGCCGCCTTCACACTACACACTAATACTACACTATGTCAGACTCTATTAAGGATTCGCTGTAGTTCACATTTCAGCAACCTGGTAGTAGCAACTAAGCCTCCACTACGTGTTGAATTCATATCACAAAGTTATATATTTTGTTGGCCTGTGTCCTGAGACTATCCAAAATGGTTTCCAACAACGTTCACCCCCAGATCTGTTTTATTTAAGGCAACTGGATGTTTCATTTTTCATCCTCCGTTAATTTCAACACACTCACTTACCCATCTCTGACTGGGTAAACAAATTCTGACACACTGTTAAATTCATCAACATGATTTGCACCGGAGAGCCTGTTGACTTTTCCAGATGATGGTTTTTAATGCAGTCTCTTTAAATCCCTGGTTTTAAATTCACCATTAAACCAATTATGTGACTTGTAAAGTCAGAATCAATCAATCCAACCAACTTTATTTGAATGACAGTAAAACAGACTTTAAAAGCTGTAACAATGTTTTAGAAAATTGTAAAAGGAGGGAAATGATTTTTGCATTTCTTATGTAATCTCACCTGAGATCATTTTGTTCTCAGTTCTCAATCAGTGCAAACAAAGCTTCATCAAATCTCTATTTTATTGAGTGTGTAGAATCTGTGTTCTTTTTTAATTCACGGCTGAGCAGCTGTGATGCTTGAATGAATGTTCAGCCGCAGAAATTAAGACTTAAGGCTCCGGAATTACCAAGGAACCAAATTGAGATACTTGTTCTTCTGGGTTTCTGTTGTCAGAAGGGTTACAGCCCTTGTATTGGCAAAATCAGCTTCCGTTTTGTCTATTGACTATATTCTGACATTCACAAGCAAAAGGAGCATTGAACTGAACAAAGGAAACTCCCAAGTGCTAAAAACCAAATGCTTTCATCTGCAGGTGAGCCCCAGTCTGAATCCTGGCAGCAGATTCATCCTTATTTTCCAGATTCAGAAGTTCACTCCTGACAAACTCAGGTTAAATGTGTTTTCCTGCTTTAACGTCAAATATCGTTTCCTCCGTGTTTATTCCTGCACATCACCTGACATTGTATTTCTGGAATGGAGGCATCGCACAGAAAGAGCCTGAAAACATGAATGTCCCAGAGCAAAAATGGAAAGTTTTGTAGGCCAACATAAATACAAGACACACGCAGAGACTCTTTTCTCTGGTGCGTTTCTTTCCTCCTAACTACTTCACACTCTCCTCTTCTTTGCTCTTGCTCGTGGTTCTCACACACACACACACACGCACATTGTGAAATCTCTCTGGTCTCAGCTTCATTCATGCATGCCCTGCTCCTCCATGCTAAAGCAAGCATGAGGACAGCCTACCGCTGGCCTTGACAGCCACACGCACACAAACAGACACCCTAACACACACACACACAGTCTCGGCATTTTCATGTGCTGACCAACACACACACACACACACACACACACACAAAGCCATAGATTTCGCTGTAAGCGAAACAACTTTTTGTTCTTGTTAACAGCTCAGCTCTGTTGATGGTGATGTTGGTGTGTCAAACAAATACATTCAGCTCCAATAAACCCAACTGAGGCTGCAGGTGCCACCTGCTGCACACACACACACACACACACACTGTCTCACACATCCATGAACATGACAAACAGCAGCAGGAGCGTTATTTAGCCGTGTAGGCACAACTCTGTGTTTGTGCACACAGCAGGAGACTGTAACAATGAGACATCCCAGCAATAATGTCAAGGAATGAGACACAGGGAGAGAGCATCACGGTGCTTTACATGTGAGTCAGTGGAGTGTGACTGCAGCGCTCCTTACGTGCTGTGTGTGTCTGTGTGCGCAGACATGTGTTAAACTCGCACATGTTTAGTTCAGTTAAATGCAGACTCGGGTAATAATGACTTTTATTTTGTCGGTCAGTAGAAGGCTCTATAAAGATAAGCATTATTGGTTATTGATTGGTTGATTGAACAAATATTAATATGCAACCATATTAAATAATCATTGTTTTCTGTTTAATTAGCTTGTTTTCAGTCTTTGGATCATTTTAAAGTAAATAAGGTTCAGGTTTGTACTCAAAGTATTCAATGATAAGAATTCAGTGATAATTTTTAAATTTCGTAAACCTCTAAAAATATTGCTTTTCCAAAATACGACTACTTCTTCACCATTAATAAAACAGGCTCCAGTTAAATCTGGTTGTTTTTAAAGAAAGGCAAGTACTGAGGACTGAGTTATTCTGCTTTGTCTTGTCATTGTTGGTTGTTTTACCTGCCATACTCCCAGCTGGAGGGAGAGAGCGAGGTCTCCTGGAGGGGAGCTCGCAGCAGGGAGGGCGCTCCGCAGGGCTCTGTTACAATCATACAGTGTGTGTCAGCGTGCTCACACACCTGAAGGCTGATGCACACAACCCTGTTTGTTCACGCAGTACTGTCTTTTATGATCTGAAGGTTCTTCAGACAGTGCTGTGGGATTCTTGTGGGCTGTTTGACACCTAAGGTTTGTGACCCCTTCTGAAGAACACAGCGGCGTTCAGTTGATAGAACTTTATCTGCTCAGAACCTGTTTGATATTATATGTAATGAGCATTTTGTGTGTGCTGCGTTTTGATTGCTGGGACTTAAGACAGTAAAACTCACACTGCGAGAGCTTATTTTGCATTCTCAGCCATGACTCCACCCATAGTTTCCTCAGTGTCTCGCTACACTTACAGTTTTCTCTCCGAATCGCCACCGTGACATTTTTTTTTTGTGTGTGTGATTTAACGTTGTGGTCAAATCTTCTGGTGTGCGTTATGACTATTATAATATTATAAAATCCTGTGACCAAACAGAACAATATGGCTGACATGCCTGAAAGGTCGAGTAAAAGAAAATGCAGCACGGCACAAGAGGGAACCCTGTGTTTTTATCATAATATATTAAGAAACTAGAGCCAGAGTGAAGCCTGTCAGTAAAATGTTGGGAACATTCTAATACACATTAATCCTCATTAGTTGTCATATTTATCTCTACTCTGGCGATTTTAATTACTAGTTTTAACTTAAAATGAAAAAAATATTAAATTAAATGATCATGATCATCATGATCTGGATTGGGTTACGGACTTGCAGTTTTCTTGGGTTTTAACACTCTTCTCTTCGATCTGCTAATAATCTGTTGAAGATCTGCTGAGATGCTTCAGATTTCAAGGAAGATGATGTGAAACCACATGAGGCTGTGACTGAGCACCGTGGCTTATAGGCTTTTTACTTCTTTGAATATTAACACGTTGCTCATTATTTTGTGTCTTCTTGCTCCTCAAGGGAGCCCAGGATGTTTACACACCAAGTTCTTTGTTGAGCTCATATCAGTTGTTGTGGGTTGTTTGTTATTGCGTGTCTTCCTTTTTCTTCCCGAGAAAATAAAACTTATTTCCTCTGGAGGAACAGATGTGATGACCTCGGATATTGTTCCTAGTTTAACTGTTGCCAGAAGAAAAAAAAACCACACTTAATTCATGTTGTTACATTCATTTTGAAAGTTATGCTTGTGAGATAGCTTTGTGGACAGTTATTATTATTTGGGTAAGAGTTTCAGAATCCCAATATCAACTTTACCACCAGAGACACTGTGGGAAACCCTGTGGGCTTTTTAACGGAGACAAGGAGAGAATGGGGAATATTGTGTGGAAGCAGTGAAGCTGTGGGTATGCAAGCATGCACACACAAACACCTACACACAGGCATGTCGCTCCACACATTAGTACACATCAAGTGTGATGGGCTGCCCTAGCACTCTCTCCGTACATCACACACACACACACACACACACACTTCAAGCACTTCAAAAACAGCCCACCGCCAACACCACGAGCAGCCCTCCAGACGTCAGCAGCTGCAGAAAACATCCCCAACTCTGTCACACACACACACAGTCACAACCACACCCAGCCGGTCAAAGGCTGGTCGCTTCTAATCTAATCTGACAAACTTTCACTGAGTGAACAACACGGATGTTCTCTGCATCATATTTCTCCAACTTGCAACATTCATCGTCTGCTACTTCTCCACTCAAACGATTGAACGGAAGCAGTGTCACAGGCTCAGTGACACTTCTCCAGCTAAACAAGCTCAAATTGAATAAATCAACTAAATCCTTAACCCGAGCCAATGTTCTGTGTCTCCCCGCAGAGGAAGCCCAGAGGGGAGAAAAGAGGAAGCAGAATGGAGTGAAGGAGAAAGGGAAGGAGAGGAGGAAGAGTAGTCCTGAGAAGAAAAAGGAGAGATGGAAGTCAGAGAACGGCTCACTGCTTAAAGAGCTAGGTACACTGTGTGTATGCATGTGTGTGTGTGTTTGTGTGTTTGTGTCTATTGGTCGGATGTCCGCCCTGCAGTAAGTTAGCAGAGTTACCAAACAAATCTAATGTGCTTCATCGGCTGCATTTATTCCATGTGTTTGTTTATGTGTCCTTATGGCAGCTCAGGCTCAAAACAGGTCAGCACATGCATCAATAATTCATGTGACGCTGCATATTGATCTACTGCTTCATGGCACCTATTGCAATGATCTAACAACTAAGGCATTATTTCAGCCTGAAATCGCAGGGGAATGACATCATCATCAACATCTTAAACTAAACACTGATGCATCAAGAGCGCTGCACCCTCAGCAAAGTGACATCTACACAGTCTTTTCACAGTGTTCCATCACCTTTTCTTTTATCATCGGCTTGATCATCAATGTTTTCAGATCAATGGTTAAAAAGCTGGGACCCAGACAACACATCCATACAATTCTGCTTTTTATTTAAAGAGAGACGCTGCTCCAGGCGATTATATGCATTTTCAGGCGTGTTAGTATGGATGCGGATTAAAAGTGATACAGAGCCCAAAGGTCATATTAATTTGAAAACACTCAAACCAAAATATAATAGAATACGTCTCAGGGGGAACAACATGCTGCCGTGGAGGGCGCGTCCAGCCATCTGCCGCGTCAATATTAACACCAGTATTGATGTGTTTCATCACAGTTCACACATGTTGTTTACAGCACAGACACAAGTGTAAGCGTGCGTCGCCTCTCCTAATAGGAGCTGACTTCAGCGCAGCCCGGCAGGCCTGGTGTGATCCATCAATCTGTTTGGCAGGGCACCGTGGCAGAAGAGATGGACAGAGAGGAACTAAAAGTGAGGGAGAAAGATACAGTGAGGCTGGATATTATAAAAATGTCATCCCTGTAAATCACGCTGACCTTCCCTCAGCGTTTCTGTAATAAATAAATCACAGCGCTCGAACTGAGGACCATCCTCCTGAGAGCTAGAGCAGAAGTTATGGTCGTAGGGTGAGGTACGGCACAGGCTCATTTTAAAGGTATTGTAAAAAAAAAAGTGGTGGGGCGGCTGATGGGGTGGATGGGCTCTGTTATATTTAGTGCCCCACAACATACACATTGGACCTGTCATTTTCCAAGTAGCACATGAACGAATGACAGTTGAGGCCTGTGTTATATTCTCTCACTTCACTCAGGACCTCCCTGAAGTGTCTGATGCACACTGACGTCAGCAGCTTCACTGGGATCACAAGGTGTGAAGCTGCTGCGTTTTATAAAATCACTCAACAGCCTCACCTTTAAAGATTTCCCATCCATGGCGCCAAATCCAGAATGCATGTCTCTTCTGAGTACATGTGGTTCAACATGGCTAAACATTTTGAACAACAACAGTGTTTCAAACCTGTTGGCGTTATTAATTACCGGGAGGGCGAGAGTCACCTGAAAGAAGAGAGCGACCTGTCACTGCCACTCTGAATCATCGGTGGGATGAGGAGGGCTGGTGGCAGTTGTCTGCAGGGGACCCGTTACCCAACCACCAGTCATGCCGGCTTCATGTGACGCTCAGGTGACAGATATCAGTAGGAGATTAGACCAGCAGATCATGTGTCCGTGGATATTTGTTTGGAACATTGACAATTTGCTGCCGTTTAGCTGACACTCAGCTGAGGGAGGAGATAAAAGCTCTCGCTGCAGGACACTTGATGGACCGCAGATGGACAGACACTGTCTACGTGGGAATTTAATCTGCAGCTTTTAAGTTGTCAGCATGAGACAAGCTAACTGATTTGACGGTGCAAATTATCATTTCAGTGCACAGATCTCCTCATAGAAGGCACAAAGACGTGCCGCTCTGAGGCAGTGTGTCCGTCACTAAGCAGTGGGAGGTTTATTTGAGCAGCTGTGACATTTTCGATCTGAATAAGGTTATGAGTAACTATTTTCTCAGGAAATGATCCAAGTTCAGCAGGACGAGAGCTGTGTCGACCGATTTCTATGTCCATCTATTTACTCCCCCTCATCTGCATTCACTTCGGTGGAAGGGCTCCTTTCTAAAGTTGGCACACTGGCCTGTCCATGTTGTCCATTAAAGTCGTATTCCCTGACATCCGACGCACATCCTCAGTTTATTTGTTTTTCATGCAGCTGCTTCGTGGGACAGCAAAGCGGTGACAGCTTGATGAGCTGCATTTCTGTCGGTCGTGGCACAACCAGGGCACGCTGTCAATCAAACACAGCGTTTCCTCCTTCTCCTCTCCTGTCTGCCCGTGTCTTTTTTCTTTGTTCAGGAAACGTTTCAGTACAGAATTTCATCATCAATCAAAGCCATTGTAGGAAGGTGACAACCACACATATGAAGTGATTAATGTGACGTCTACACCTAAAATGTACAGGTTTAAAATTGGAAATATCTTTTTCCCATAAACACCAAGTCTTTCATGTTAAAGCGCTGTTGTCTAGGGAAGATATGAAGCTATGTGAAGCATTATTTGCATCACTACTGCCCAAACAGACCTCATAGTTTCTGCAGCAAAAAAATCTTTTCTCATCAGACCCCCTTTCCTGTCCTGTCATTGCCTCTCATACACAGTTCCTGATGAATACATCCAGTTATTAGCCATTCATTAAATACATAAAAATGTTTAAATCGTTAAAAGCAGGACTTGTGCTGAAATACTATAAATGTAAAACTTTTACTCCTTTTAGTAACTGTGAGAAAAACAATTATAGAAACACTCAAACGCTGAAGTTGCTCCACAATAAAGAAATGCAGTTGTTGTTAGAGGCTTCCTCCAAAAACAAACCCCCTCCGCCGTGAATAGCTTCAACATGTAGGACGTGCAGTGGGTGGATTTGTGGTCTTATATAACGCTGTTTTATATGTATCTGGATCTAATAAGTAAAGGATATTCCTGTGATGACATTCTGCTACCCAATAAGTGTGCATGACTCATATCTGAGAGTCTGAAAGAAAAAGGTTACGATGATCAATTGAAATTCCTCTGAGTTGTGCCGTGAGTAAAACCACCTTTGACAGATGACATTTATAGTATTTTAACACTTTGAGCTGAATTCTGCCCTTCTCCAAATGTGTCCGTGAGTGATGGGGAGCTGCGACACGCACCACCGACTTACAAACACACAACTTTCAAGACAAAGGAGAAGCAATAGCTGCGCACACAAGTGAGATATCTCCGCCACTAAGAGCAGCCTGAAAGCTGCACGTGAAAAGTGAAGAGCTCTCCTTCTTTCTGCGATCTCAGAAAGCGAACATGACAGAACGTTGCTCAAAACCACAAAATCACCCAAAAAAGACGCCCCGCTGTCATCAAAGCATGGAGCTGCTCTGACGATAACCAAGTGGGTTCGAACATTTGAGGAATAGAATACTGCACACGGCTAATGTGCTCTATTGTTAATATTTCTAAAACCTATAATCCACTTCCACTTATTGGAGTTTGGATTAGTGTCAGCTGTGGCCTTGAGCTAAGAGAAATAGGCTGTGGAAGAATCTCCTGCATGAAGGGGCATCATGGTGTGTATGCTGCGGTGATGAGACCTCAGCAGTCTTAACAGACATTCAGGTAGCTTATTAAAGTTATCAATCTTTGGGGCAGTGTTGTTGGAGTCCCTCTAACATGATGACTCCATCAGTGGAGAAAACCCTTTATTCTCCGAAACGCATCTTAGTCCTCAGTGTTCATAAGACAGGCCACTGCCTTCACATATTTCATTGAGGACAAACTCTTTGATTCCGTTCAGAGACACTGAAATAATGTCATTGGACTGATACTGAATGATTCTATAAATCCACATTTAAACCCAGATAGCCGAGTTTTAACCTGGAAGTCGACTGTATGTTGGGGTACTTCTACACCCTTAGTGTGGCCAACGGAAACCTTTGAAATCTGTTTTACTTTTCAATTTAATCATTTTTTTTATAAAAACAAAACAATATATATATCTTTTAATGTATGGAAAGTATAGACGAGTAGAGAATAATCATCTTTTGCATCTTACATGCAAGATAAAATCTAGACTAGATGTTTTCAGCTTTTCACCCACCCACACACATTTATATAAGCGCGCACACACACACACGAAGCCATCCATGACGCAGGCTGTCTCATTTCCTTATTTAACCAGAGCAGAGCAGCACAGAGCCAACAGTACTTTCCTGTCAAAGTGAATATGATCAATAAACACCGATAACAACAGAGGACAGGAGCATAGTTTTCCTCTGCCTCACTTTCTCCCCGCTCTGATATGATCTCCCTCTCCTTCTCTATTTATCTTAGTTTCCACTGCGTCTGTTTTTCACAGTGAATCAGTCTCTTTTTCATCTCACACTCTCTGTTATAACGCTGCCTCTCTCTGTTTATCATTCTGCCTTTCTTCCTCTCTGTATCTGTCTCAGTCCTTCAGCCTGGCTGCTGAGGGATGGAGGCTGCAGCGAGATGTAGGATGTTTGGAAATCATCTTTCGCGATGTTTCTCCGTGACAAACAAGCCCTTCTGTGTCTGGGCTTCGCTTTGTTTGTGCGTCATGTCTGTTTACATGTGCATATGTGTCTATAATGTATTTGTTCTATTTGTATGTTTGTCTTCCTATGCTGTATGTGTTCAGGTCTCACAGTCTGTGTGTGTGTGTGGGCGTGCACATGTGTGTGTCTCGGGCCATCTGTTCTCTGTCGGGTCTGGTCCTGTCTCCCAGGGCTTTGTCTTCCTCTCAGTGTTCTGGGATCAAGAAGACAGACACGTAGCACAACTCCTCCTCAGATGCACTGTCCCCTATCCCCACTGTTTATTAGCGAGACCCATATGCCAGTGGTGATTGGAAGAGGGAATTTGAAATCTTCCCGGCGTCGCCTTCGCAGTCCCTGAGGAGTCCCATCCTCTCAAGTGAGATCCGTGACAAAATTCAGTTAAAAATGGAATCCAGTTCAAAATGTGTGATTGGGTGCTGTTGCATGTTGCATTTTTATTTTCACTGTGAGAAACATCCACGAGGAATCACACGTTTCAAGACTGTAGAAGTTGAAAGAAGCATATTCCTAAAACCTCAGTGGTACAGTGATGGACACTGTCGCTGGTTTGGCCAGTTGTAAATGATGGTGACCATTGTCAGCTGGGATTAGCTCTGCATACAGTCCAGCCAATTAGTAGTTTTTTAAAAATGGAATCCAGTTCAAAATGTGTGATTGGGTGCTGTTGCATGTTGCATTTTTATTTTCACTGTGAGAAACATCCACGAGGAATCACACGTTTCAAGACTGTAGAAGTTGAAAGAAGCATATTCCTAAAACCTCAGTGGTACAGTGATGGACACTGTCGCTGGTTTGGCCAGTTGTAAATGATGGTGGCCATTGTCAGCTGGGATTAGCTCTGCATACAGTCCAGCCAATTAGTAGTTTTTTATTTATGTTCTTCATGGTGTTTCATGGAAAAACCTGCCCCCCCCCCCAAGATGTGATCCAGCTCCCCCTGTGACCATAGAAAGGATAAGAGGTGTAGATGATGGAAGACTTTGTCTAATAAAAAACCAATAAAACCCATTATGCTGCAGAGGCGAATCTTAATAAACCGAGGAAACAGCAGCAGTGCCACCAGAATGCTTATTTAATCCTGGCTGTTGGAAAAAAGGTGTATTTCATTATTTTTTCCAGGTGGAAATCCAAGTATCAGCTGATGTATATTATGGGAGGGAGAGTACACAGTACCACGGTGGAGGTTCTCTCTCTGAACTCTGTTTACTCTCTCCTCTCCTCTATCAACCTCCTGCTTTCTTGACACTTCCTCACTCTGTTTTTTCCCTCCGTCACCTACTCCCTCCCTCCGAGCTTTCCTGACTCCTGCAGAGACATGCTGCGTCATGGAAACGACCATAGTGCGTGTGTGTGTGTGTGTGGTGGATGGCTGGTGTTACAGCCACCCCAGCAGCCTCCTGCCATCCTGCCTGGCAGATTATTACAGGCTGTGAAGATTTATCTTGGGGTGGGGTGGGGGTGGAGGGGGACAGACAATGGAGGACAAAAGACAGAACGAGGATTCAAGCTCCAAAATGTGTGTGCAGACTTGTTTGTGTATTTTGTAATGTGTTTGTGTGAAGGCATTGATATTTCTGATCATGTTTGTAAAGAGCTTTGAGCCTGTTGGTCCTCAGAGGATGTGACTGTGTTGTTGTGCTCTCATGCAGAGTTCACTGATTGTTTCTGGCTAAATGCAAAAATTATTTTTCCATATGAAACCCTCTGGAGTCTAGGCCTGATTCTGCTGCACATTCATTTTGCCAGCTGCCTTGCCAACAAGAAACATCTAACCTGACTGTCGACTGAAAGTGTTTACAGTGTTTGTTTGCGTTAGTTCTTCTTGGACGTAAGAGAGCTGGATGTGCTGGTTTTAGTGGTCGTGTGTGTAAGTAAAGACGGAGTCTGACCAAATCATAGCTCTATGTCTTAGATGCATCTATCCAGAGTTTTAAAATCCAAACAAACATTATAAATCGTGCATTCAGAATTGATACGAGATGGTGCGATAGACTGCAGAGTCATTGGAAAGATGCAAATTCTTCAGGGGCAAATGAAGATAGATAAAAAAGTGGAGTTTCTGCCGAGTGTTGAGTGAACACAAACACACACAGACTCAGTTGTATGTATTGCTGGTTGGTAAATGGCTACTGCAGATTTACACAACATCTTTCAGGCTCTGCTGGATGATTCACTTTTTCCATTCCATTTTAAATATTAAGTCTGTTTACCATAATTTCAGTTTACTTTTTTTTAAGTGCTCTAAAGCTGAACTAGAGTTCAAGTGTTTCAGAAATATTCATACAAAAAGTGGACTGGCTGTTCATAGAACCATGTGAACCACCTTTAACTGACAAAGTCTTTATAAATGTGAGTGTGTGATGACGCCAAGATGTGGGCGCCAAGCCTCACTTTTTACTGCAGTGTGTTTGTGTGTGTCCGGCTGAGAAAGACTCAAATGTCACAGGCATATTCTGTGGCAGCACTTTCACTGCCCACAGCGATACAAAAGGACCCATGAAAATCTCCTAATTACACACAAACACCCACATACACTTAAAAGCTGGGAGCTCTGTCTGCAGCCTCACACACACACTCAGACCCAGGCTGTTGCAGCCCTGTGCAAAGCAAACAGCTTTCTGCTTGAAACATTTTTTATTATTGCTGAAGCCAACATGTTTGATTTGGAGCTCATTCAGAAACACAAGATGGAGTTATTTTGTTTTTTGGTTTAGTATTTTTCATTGATCTACATGTCGTGGAATATTTAAAGCTATTTGAGTGCCTCTGAAGTGAGCTGAGATCCGGGCATCCAGGGTCTCTAACCTTGGTGCAATTGTTCCCGCTATGCTCTTGATTCAATAAGACAGTTCCCTTCAGGGTCACTTTTAGAGCAAATCTCTTCTTTAAATATTATTCATTTATGAAGTGTGTGCTGCTCCCCTCACCTATCTGCTTTTTCCCCCTCTGTCTCTCCTCTTTTCAACCTTCTCATTTCAATCCCAACTCTCACCTGTCTGACATCACCGCTCACTCTCTCTCTCTCTCTCTCTTCCATGAAATCATCTTATCTCTTATCTCTACTCCCTACCTGCTCCTGTCCTTCACCCTTTCCTCAGGTTTGTCGAAGTCCTTCCCCCTGGACAACTCCTTGTTCGACAGCTGGCTCGCCCAGTCGGTTCAGATCACCGCTGACGACATGCTGAGCCAGTGGGCTCTGGGTGCCCAGCACGGGGACAAGAGCGGCAGCCTGCTCTCTGACCAGGTAGGGCTTCAGTGGCAGGAGGCCTGGAGGACGGCGAGTTAGTTTTGATCCTGATGCACAGTGGTGGATTTCTTACTTTTTCAATATTTTCAAAAGTTGGGTTAAAGTTGGGTTTGGCTCCAGCGCAAGTAGAGGATCAGGCCAGTGAACGAAGACTCGTATTAGACGTGTTCTGGCTCTGGGCAATGGTTGAAGCAAACAGCCGCAGCATTAAACACTCCATGAAGTGAATCTGAGTCCACTGCACTAACACAGTGTCAGGAGCCAACTAGGACATGGACACCCAAAGTTACATGAAGTTGCTCTCAGAAAAGGAAAGGAGCAAAATCTTTAAAATCTACAAAAGCTGAAAGAATGTGTAGGCGAGGTGTTTTTTTTTTTTTCAAAAAGTAACTGCAGCAAACAGATATCAAACACTAAGTCTGTCAGTACTTTGTGAGCTTTTGCAACATGGATCCAGTTGCCAGAGCAGTATTGATGAATCAGGTATCCAATTCTTAATGTTAGCCTGGCTCAAAAATGTAATATTAAGGTTTGCAAACATAATTTTGAGCCATTTGCTCTAATAAGGCAGTAAGTCACTTTATTTTTTTGTTGCAGAACAAAAGTAAGTACGATGAAATACTACAAGATCCACAACATGACAGAAAAAACCTGTGTCACCACCTTCAGTGGGATCGTACGGTTGACACAATAACTTTTGGAAAACCGATACGATGCAAGTTCAAAAAATAATACTCTATACCTCTGTTATACATGAATCAAGTAATGACTTTTTCTTTTATTCGGTTTATATTAATTTATTTCATGAATTATTCAATAAAAGGTATGAATGCACCCAAAATACAAATTAAGGATCAGCAGCCTTGTGCTACAAGTGGCTCTAGATGCTTTGGTACTTTTTCCATAACTTGTATAACTGTTGAGCGAGTGAGTGTAGTATCAAAGAGGAAAGTATCTATACTTTTCTCAGCCGTTGATCATTTCATGGAGTTTGGTGGTGTGCGTCAGATCTGCTCCGCTGTTTGTCGATGAGTTGGAAGCGAGAGCTGCCGATCAGAGCGGAGCTGCACTGTGGCTGACCCGCTGTTCTCCTCAGGAATGTGTTCTGTTTGTGTATCGATTGGCAGGAGGCTCCGACCACATTACATGACATAACTCCCATTGTTTGGAAATGTGTCGCAGAACAGAATACAAACCCGAATCAGGAACATGGTCATTTTTCAGTTTAGCAGACAGAGATGTTGATACTTGCTTTAAAGATAATCTGCAAAAATAAACAGAGCTTCAATCACAGTTTTCTTGTTGCATAATCTAAAACTGCTTTTTATGGGATTTCATATTACTCAACAAATGTGGCATTAATTGCTCATATGTGGGTTGGTGGGTATTTCCTATGACAGGTAAGAATTTGATCTTTTAAACCAAGCAACATGCAAATTGTCTTTGATCTATGAGCCATTTTCCAAATTAAATTTGTGTTTTATTGGGTCTTTCTTCTCATCTTCCTCACTCTGATCCTACTTTATGTTCATCTCACCATCTTGCCATACACCACATCTCTGCCCCCTCCCCCTCTTGCAGCTCCTGCAGGGCGAGGAGAACCTGTTAAACCTTATGATGGAGAACTCCATGCAGTCCACCTGGAAAACCCCCCAGCTGGGCCGCAAACGGGGAACCAACAAGCCCCGCGCTCGTGGACAACTTCCCACCCACGCCCAGCCGCAGACTCTCCTCTCGACGTCGGCCATCTCCGCCGCCAGCAGCCCCTCTGCGGCGAAAAGCCTCCGGGCGAACTTGGCGGAGGATAGTCTCGTGATCCGGAGAGGGGAGAGGTCCAGGGGTTCCTCCAAGGCCCTGCACCACCACCACCTCCATCACCACCACCACACCAGGAGCTCTGACCTGCAGGGGGACCCACCGCCACAGCCACCCATCTCCAAAATGGATTCCTGTCACATCTCGGAGGACCCTGGACCGTGGGACAGCGTCGCCGTGGGGAATGATGTCGCATCAGGAGCTGGAGCTGTTCTCCCCACAGGTTCGTCTCCACTTCCAGCCTCCAGCCCTGGGCTCACGGTTCCTGACACAGGGGCGGTCCTCTGTGGCAGGGCTCCTCGGCTCCGTCTGCCCCGCCACGGCAAATCAAGAGGCAGGGGCGTCAACGGAGGTGGAGGGGTGGAGGCGCTGGGGGCCATGGAACTGCCGCTCAGGGACACCTCCTTGCTGGATGCCACCGAGACTGATGGGTACTTCTCTGACGGCGAGCAGAGCGATTCGGACACGCGCTCTGGCGGGCGCAAACTCCGCTTGCCACCGTTGCATTCTGGGAACGAGGACCTGTTGAGACGGAGCGTGCTGGCATCTTAAAGAACCTTAACGAGACTTTAATCAACGCACACACACAAACACACCGTTACCCGAGTCCCGCTGGCTAATTGTTTCTCCACCTGTGCCCAGTGTGCTGTCGCCGCAACGTGGTTGAATGGCGTCATTCAACCAAATCCCGGTCACATCTACCAATCAGAAAATCTCTTCAGCTCACCTGCTTTGTTTCTTGGGGGGGAAAATTGAATGTAGCTGTTCGCCTGACGTACATTAGAGCTTCGCCACTGGACCGCCGTTCGCTGTTCGATAACCATAAGACGCGACATGTTCAGCAAATAGGAAACAAACATTGCATTTAGTCATCGTGTTTCTGGGTGTTGCAGTACCCTGTTCTGGCCTCATGTCTGTGGAATCTGTCAAAACAAACATTTTGGGGCATTATTATTATTAATTGTTATTTCCAAGCTGGTTTCAGGGTCTCCATCTTGTTTGGTCTTTTACGGCCTGAGAAACATCCAACAATTCCTTGTTGGGGACTACTTGTGTGTGTGTGTGTGTGTGTGTGTGTGTGATGGTGACACCAGACAACACGTATCCAACCTTGAAAAGCACAACTAGCTTGTCATCAGAGCTGTATTTTAAGCACTCATGTGGGTAAGGGATGTTGCTTCAGGGTTGGGGTCAAATCTCATCACATCAGCTCCGTTTCAAAAGGTACATCTCAATGATTTCCCTCGAAATTTTCCAGTTTTCCAGGATTTGAATATTTAATCTTTAAACAGATCGGCCTCAACCCTGGGTCTCATTCAGATCGCCATGCAAAGACGCAAACACACTGACACACAAACGACTCAAAGCCAATCCCTTTGCTCACAGCACAGAAAATATTTGGCTCTGACTTCTGTCGGCTGCTTTCAAATTCTTCCTGGTTCTGTGTTCATTTATTTTTTTTATTTCAGCCCGAACCTTTGGAGAAAAAAAAAAATCTTTGTAGAAACTGTGCCTTCTGTCACTCGCCCTGTGCCGCCCCCCTGCCCCCCCCCCCACCCCCAAACCCCCACCTTCTCAATCAGTCAGCCAAACAATCAATAGGTAGATCAACTTTTCAATCGGACTTGTAACAATCAAAACCAAAAGATAATCCAGTCGGATTGGTTGCCAAGCGTGGCCAGCTCCTTGTCACCTTAACAATTGCCTAGTGCCTGAACCGAGGATGTGAATGCAGCATTTGCCATTAATCAAAAATGCGTCTGTGACAGTTATCAAAGCAGAGCCACAGCTGTGCTATCAGTGCAAAGAGATGCCTACTGTTCTATGCCCCCACGACTAGATCACTGCAGCTCAGAGCCATCGATGAGCAGAGTGCGGCCCGGTTACAGATTCCCAATGCAAACCAGGCAAAGCAAAATCGGTGTTGGTGTTTAAATTTTTGAGGAAATTAACAATCAGGAGCAGAAACAAACAAAACTTTCATCCACATCACACAGTCTGTAAAATATAGGATCTAACTAGCATCTACAAAATGTAACAAAAGGCTCTGCCCTAACACGGGCATCCAGGCTTCAGACTGCAGCTTCCAGATATCAAGAGAAAGAAATGATGCTTGAGCTCCTCTGTGTGATTCATCTCCTTGATGAAGTGCGTTAACCAACCCTGACTCATTCCACCGACGTCTGCCGCAGCCACGCTCTCCTCACCGATGGCTCTGCTGCACCTTCTCATCCTGTTCGCCGAACGATGACAATGTAATAATCAGCTTCAGAAGCCTGCGCTCTTATGTTCACAAATTGAGTTCTTTGTAAATTAGTTTTTTTTTTTTTTTGTTTGTTTTTTTTGTTTTGTTTTTTAATATTTTTTTTGTTGATCTCTCAGAGAGTTGTATTTTGTACTTAAGCAGTCCATGGTATTTCTCAGGGGTTAAAAACAACTTTTAAAAAAAGAAGAATAAAGGGTTAAAAAATGTATCAGCAAAGTGACGCAAGGCAAAGATACATATATATACATATTTTATATCATATACAATATATATATATATATATATATATATAGTGATGTGTGTATGTCTAGAAACTTCCTTATTTGGCGAGCTTCACTGTTTGAACTCCTACATGACTACTACTGAGCATGCTCCCTCTCTCAGTGTGACCATATGACCATCAGCCCTGGGTTTAACAGTCAATCAAAGCTCTTTTAGCTAGATTACCAGAGGAACGGGATATGTGTTGGATAATATTGGCTGGGTGGTCAACTACAAGATGGAACTGTGGAATCATACAGGGCCAAACTGGGTGAAATCAGAAATCACATTTGAAACGTTCGGGCTGCTTTACCCAGGTCTGATGAACAGTTTAAATAGAGGTGCAGGTCCAATGTACTTCCTCTGTTGTTTTCTGTTTGGAACCCTTCTCACCTGTCCTGAAGTGACCACGCCAAAGAACAGATCTGTGCATCAAAGCAGCACGTTTTGCATCTTATCTCCACAAACACACACGCACACGCTCCGACTCTGGTTTTCAAGATGAAGAATGTTAGATAAGGATGTCAGACGACTCTGCCAGCGCTCTCTGGGTCAGCCCGGGTTTGATATCGGTTTCCTTGACCTGGTCCGCCCCAGGGTTTGAAACACTGAAGGCACGGTATTGTGGTGTGAACCCATTTACTGGCAGTGTTGGTTCTGCTGCACCACCACCACCACCAACAACAACAACAACACAGCAACACACACCTGACCTGGATTCTCCCGTGTTCTGCGTTCACAGGGGGTTTTGCGCAGGAAAAGCCCGTCACCACAGCAACAGGCCGCAATGGTCGTTACAATGCGTTAACCCCCCCCCCCTTCAGAAAAAAGCCAAATGCTGCTGAACTGAACACACAACTTACAGCTTACACACACAAACACACACACACCAGAGCTGGTATAACAGGGTTATAATGTACAAGATGAATAGTTTTTTATGTATTTGTGATCCTGACTGCATCAGGAAGTATGAGCTTACTCAGAGTGCAACGCCCCCTATCAGCAGGAGAGTATTCCTACAGGTGACAGCGCAGTGTCCCTGTCTCCTTTGTCCTTCAGGTGTAGCCATCGCAGAAGATTCACACTGTTAGTCTGCCACATTTTGTCTCTTTTTCAACACAGATGCAGACACAAATCTGTAAACATCCTCCTCTGAGTCGCAGGGTTGGAACTGAAGTTTTGTTAAAAAGCAAAAGCAAATTTTTATAACGGCGCGAATATAGGAAGAGGATTTTGAATTTCTGCGTTGGCTACCTCTATTACACTCCGCATGGAAAGTGACCGTACAAAAATGACCGCTACAACGCTGGTGTTTAAAAAGTGAGGAAGTGGTTTAGTGTCATGGCGGCGCCGCCTGGTCCTCCGCCAGGTGGTTGACACCGTTCTTGTGTTAATAGGACAGACAAATATAATCCTGGTCTCAATATTCAATGTTCAGAAGTAGCCTGACTTTGTAGACAAGGCCACACATGTATGGCCTAGCACGTAGTAGCCAATGCCAAGGCTGCACAGTGCTGGCACAAAAGAAAAAACAACAAAAAAAAAGACTTAATTTCCTCTGCAGAAATGTGTGTGGGTGGTTAGGTGAGTTAGGCTTGCTGCTTCTCCAGATTCTCTCTTGTTTGAAAGTCAGAGAAACAGCATCGTTGTACCTTCTCTGGCAAATTGCTGTTTTGATAATTGCAGCTCAGATTTTTCTTTTCCTAGATATTGTGCAGCCTTAGCAAACACAAACTGGTTATTATTCTGTATTTACAGTGTGGCTTCAATGCCCTCTCCTTCAGCTTCGTAGATACTGTAGACTGGAGTCTTTTTACAGGTTTTTTTTTTTTTTTAAATCAATATCCAATAGAACAGCTGTCATCTGTGTGGTACACTGGTGTGGGTGTTGGCGCACGGCCTGAAATGTGCGGTGGTGATCTTTGAATTTTTGCAACTCTGTCAGTTTCAATAACCACGGGATATTTGACCTCAGTAAGATTTTCTTTGCACTCGTTTTAAACATGAAATCTGTAATATAACATGTAATATGTCGGTATCAGCAGAAAATCTATTTTCTATTTTCTGCACCACCTCACTGTTTGGATTTCACGGTTAAAGTGGACGGTCACATTTGGAAGTTCACAAGGTCAGGTTTTACCAATATAAACATTTTGAATATTTCTATGGAGTAAATCTTATAGGCTACTGGAGAACAACTGCCACTTTGAGATATTGGTGGATAAACACACGACTTTACTGTTCTCTAAATAGTGAGCTGGTGCATGGGTCAGAAAATAACACTCTCCCCCAGGTGTTGGCATGAGAGTGACATCACAGAAATAAGCTGGTGGGCTCCGTGTGTGTAATGGCAGGTCAGAAACGCACACCTACACGCAGCCATGAATCCCCCCCGACTTGAGCTGAAAAGCTGCTCAAAGGCCAGCGCTGATTGCTGCAGGTAATTGGAACACGGCCCGCAATTCACACACAGCCATCGACCGCTCTGACAGTGTTGTAGAATTTCTTGGAAAGACATCACTGCCCTGGCAGGGCTGGGTTCCTCACAACCTCCTCAGCTGCGCAAACATCATGTTGAAAGCTTTGTGTGAGCAGAGAGGTAGTCCATCCTCCAGTAACACAAGGAACTTGGAACCACGTTCAAGACAATTTGTGCTCGGTTTGAGCTGAGAAATTAGAGCGGCTCATTAAACTCTGGGTGGATGAAAAGGTCACATTTTCTCTATTTGAAGACGGAGGGTGATGTTTGCTCGGCTGTGGTTTTGGGGAATCGGAGGGGCATCAGAATGCTGTTAATACAATATCTCTTTTCCGCTGTTGTCGCCCTTTCTGCCAATGAAAGTGGTTTGAGGCTGTCGTCAGGTCAGTGAAGCCAGGACTGGACAGTGGTTCAGAATGGAATTTTACACCCGAACTGGTGTGCGACCAGGTTTACATGAATTTTTCTTAAAATACGTCCGGGAACACAAAAAGTCAAATAATCTGGAATAGATAGATATTAATGAAATTCGAATGATGATGTTTTGTGATCGAGACCCAATGACCGTCCTTGCTTTATTAGCCTGCACCAGCCACTCAAACCCACCCACTTACCTGCCTACTGCTGGAGTTTATATACATCTACAATAATGTACAATACTGTTCAACTACTACTACTACTACTACTACTACTACTACTACTACTACTTAGACATTTTAATTTTCCGTCTTTTGAAAAAGCCTTTGCAAGCTGTTACATTTATTTTTCTTTTGTAATGCTATAGCTGGCCACCGTGGCTTGTATCAAACTAGAAATCTGACCTGCTTCCTCTGTTTTGTTTGGTTCCGTTTTTTTTTTTTTTTATTATTATTTTACTGGCGCTTTGCTTTCCTCTCTGTTACAGCAAAGTTATGGCTTCAAGGTCTCGACATCCACACACTGCACAGATTGTAGGTTTAGTCGTACAAACACGTCTTGCAGGCGGAGCTGCTGTGGAGGCAGACACAAACTTGTGGGGTGCGATGTAAACTGGTGGAGCCACAGTGACATGAACGAGATGCTGGGTTGGTGCACTCAGTTTGAACCTGAAAGATCTGTTTGACAAAATTAGATGGAAGATGGGTCGCATCTTGTTTATGATTTATTTCCATGCTGATTAATCAATAATCTTTTAGTTTTATGTCACATTTTACAAATCCACTGTTTGCCTCTTGATTCTTTGATGATTACAAAAGTATCTTACTTTTTATTCCACAGTAAAAACCATGAAGGTCAGTTTTATTGAAGTTGCCCACGGTCTGCTATGATTTGCCCCTGGGAAGTTAGTTACATCACTAAGGATAAATGGACATTGTTAATATTTTGAAGTATATGCATAAAGAGAAGACAGGAGAGAGAAAAGAGAAGAGACTGCCTGGTAATACCATTCAGCAAAGGTCAAGAGCAGGCCATGAAAGAAGAATCTTGTGGTTCGTGTTCATCCCTGAGACTAAACCGTAGATCAAGTGTACGCCCTCAACTACCAGTTTCACCGTCTGCCAATTTCTAAGAAACACATAAATCACAGGAAGCCTGCGACGGGCCGGCCAAGGTTCCTAACGATTAATCCTTATGTCTGTTAAATGTGAAACATGTTTTCAGAGACGTCTTCAAATACAAAGTTTCATTGACCGAGAGTTGAAAACGCAGTTAACGCTTGAAGGAAACCTGAAGAAACACATTTAAATCCCTTCCCGACTATTTTTTATTCCCTAGGATGACTTCGGTCCAACATCACTTAATTAGATCCACTGTGTTTCTGGCTCCGCTTTCTAAAGTTCACCACGATGACACGACCTCTGCCTCCACAGCAGATCCAAGAAATGTTTTTAGGACTAAAGCTTCGGTCTTCACAAACTGCGAACTGTACTCTGCCTCCACCATCTCCCTCCTCCCTGCTCACTCCTGCTCCTCCACCTCCTCCCCTACCAGCAGCACCCTCCCCTCTGTCCTAACCTCCTCTGTCGTCCGGTGTTTCGGCCTCCTTGGACAGCACTGGCGCTTTTTTGAATCGCATATGAAGCTTCATATGAAGGATCATCCCACAACTAAAAAAAAAAAAAAAAAGTAAAAGAAACAAAAAAAAAAAAGGATGTCTGTCGCTTTAAGGACAAATAATGACAGGCACAGTGTTGTGGAGGTACATGTGAGGAGGGAAAACCATTGCTTTGTTCTGGCCCAGAGAGAGCGAGAGAGAGAGAGGGAGGAAAGAAAGAGAAGAGATGGATTAAAAGAAAGACAGAGAAAAGAGGAGGGAGACGTTTACTGAACCGGAGCCAGAGAGGCAGACAGGGAAAGAGTACAACTTGTTCTTTCCCTGGTGTTGTGTTTGCAGCCTGTCCGCACAGTTAACAAGCAGCTAATATCAACAGGCCCCTCCCTTCTCCCTGTCCTCTCATCCCTTCATCTCCACCTCCTGCTCTGTTTTTCCCTCTGCTCTCCATCTCTTCTTTCAGCTGGGTCTCAATCCAAGTATTTCCTTCACAGTCCATAATAACAATGGGAGCCGCAGTGCAGAACACAGTCGGGTCAAATTGGCATAAACAGCCTGGAAATTGTGACAGAGTATTTCAGTGTTGATCATAACCTCCAGTTTAAATCGCTCTGTGATTCATTCACAATTGGGAATGATCCTGTTTATATTTTAGTCCTACTTGAGGCAATTAGTAGGATTTGTTCTTTCATTGAATTCCTTGAAATTACAGTGAGACCAAAAAGAGCAACAACAGCTTTAGAGGAATGTTTCTAAAATTTGAACACCAGCTTTTTTTTTTCTTTTTATTCGGTAATTCGATATGTAACCTGGATGGAAACCTGGCTTGAGGCCCCTCTGCGCTTCCTCTCTCACAATCTGAGAAATGTATTCAACCGTTAACATCTGGTTTCACCATTAGGCTCCTGGGAGGTTCCGACCCTGCTCGCATGTATCACCGCAGACAAATTGTAGTGTAAAGTCCTCGCTGCAGAGCCATTCATCCGAAAGCATTAACATTTGGTCCCGTTAAATTTTGAAGTTCTGCTGCAGCGCTGCACACGAAGCACGATAACAATAAATTGCAGAGCATGGGAATCGGTTTTTAGAAGGGAACAGTGAATTCACATTAAGCACCGGAGACACTTGACTTCCTGGTGTAAATGTAATCTGGATAAATTATGTCTAGACACAATCTGGATTTAAGATACAGGTTTAGACCATTTGTTAAGAGGCCCTCTGCACTGTGTCTCTGTCTCTGCTCTTTCTCTCACTTGTCACTTCCCTGCTCAGTCTCTCCATTTATTTTACTTCTCCTGATTTGGGACTTTCTTGTACCTCACTTTTCTTCCATAACCTGACTTCTTTATCTCTCTCTCAAGCACAATTGTTAAACTTCTTCCTCAGAGTAGTTATCTGCCTCCAATTTCAATCTGTGTTTCTTACATAGGAGATTTTTTTTTTTTTGTTAAACTGAGGAAAATGCAGCCCTGCTGTGGAGTGAGTGAGCATACACGAGCAGGATTCTGGATTATGTGTTCTTGGCAGGAGAGACTTTGGGTTAAAGGTAATTTAAAGTGTGCAGCAGGTCAGCAGCGCTCCCTGTGAGGTGTCAGACCTCTGGTTTAAGTCTCCTCTCCTCCTTCCCTCCACGTCCTCCTCCTCTCATTCATCCAGAGAGAAATTTATGTCCAAGTTGGCACAGCAGCCAGTGATCCAACCTGAATCTAATTTCAATATTTTGTCTGGACTGCCCGACCTGTTTGGGTCGGGTTCACACTGTGCATATGTTGGTAGGGAATGATTAAAGTCACTCCATTGTTTCAGGTTGCCCTAGAGATGTGAGGTGGAAGTTCAAAGTCATTTTATACCATGTCGGCATCGGTCATTTTTATTTGTGTGGTTCGGTCTGACGTAAAGGAAACAGTCATATGATCACGGGGCAACCTGCTCGACTGTGGCAGCGTTCGTTGTGACATCACATTTTTAAGATTGCAGCCGTCTGTGACAATCACAATCAATGGCAGAGAGAGTCCTTCAGCTCTGGGGTTGCAGGGCTCCTGATCAGGCCTGTGTGCAGAGTCAAAGCCGATTCTGCCCGTTCACTGTGGATGTGTCCTGAAAGCCTTTACCTCTCCACTCCTTATCCTCCTCTTTATCATTACTCTCTCGCTTGCTCATGTTTTCTGTCTTCCTCTCAGCTCCTCCACTCTTATCTTCCCCCCTTCCCTATCACCCTGTGCAGTGCAGAGCAGGCAGTTTCTGACTCTCATTAATAACAAAAAGAAAATTCTTGCTCTCCTCTCCTCCCCTGCGCCTCAACATTTCCCCCTCGGGTTTAAAACACATTACGAAACAAGTATTTCTGGTTTGCATATCTTCATCATCACAACTCTTGACACCTTCTCCTATAAGGTGAGTTGATTCCGCTGCTCCTCTCCCTACTCTCTCATCATGATTCAGTATTTTTGGTTATCATTCTGCATCTTCTCGGACGTTTTCAGGCACTATTGAATACCAATCAGCATCATCCAATCAGAGCAGAGCTGGACACACAGCCCCTCCCCCCTCCTGGTCACCTGTCGTATTCGCCCGTGTTACAGTCGTCTAACTCTCCGCTGCTGTGTCCAGCTTCTCCTCCACTCTGCAGCGGTTCTTCAATACAATAATATGAATGTTGCAGGAGTTATTGCTTCTGTGTTCTTTGTTTCAAAGAATGTTGTGCCATTTGTTAATAGCAAAGAGAACTATTGAACATATATGAAAAAGAAGAGCTATTTTAAATTATTTTTTGGCTTTTTTTGCTATATTTATTTTCTTGTATTAGAATCTTCTTTGTAGGAGGGAAAATCAAAAAATGTATTTTTCATTAGTGCGAAAAACCTATTTTCTTCCTTTTTGTACAATTTCGATGTTTTAAGCGAGACTTTGAAAAGCAATATGATGATGACGATGACGATGATGATGATGACAATGTTTCCTGTGACTGTATCTGCATGCTGTTTCTGTTGCCTTAATGATGGCTGCATCCCACTATGACCCCACCCACCTCCAACCAGACCCTTTCACCCACCCACCCATCCAACCTTGACCCCGCCACCTCAACCCCCCGCCCTCATCTAATGGAGTCCTAGTCCCATCTGATCCAATCCTGTGCAGTCAATAAAGCAGTGCTTTCTGTGTACACAAAACGATCGGGCCCTCATCCTTCTTCACCACTGCATTTTTAAGTCACAGAAGAAAAAAGTATGGAATGCATTTTTAGGATTACATAGCGTCATTTATTTACTCATGTGTTTGGATTATGACTATATTTCTTTATTTTCAATTCATAGGAATAAACATTAAATAATTAACTGTATTTATAACGCACCTTTCAAAATAAACCTGAGCTGTTGATTGATGAGAAAGAGAAGTCTCCGGAATTTACAGAAGTATTTGGGGTCCCTCCCTCTCATCACTCAGATATCACCTGTCTTAGAAAAGACAAAAATGCTCCCACAGCCTCACCCCTCAATGAACAAACCGTACAATCTTAACAAAGCCGTAGCGATTCTGCATGGAAACAACAAAATGACGAAAACACTTTGAGGAATTCCACTGGATGTTTTCAAATCCACGCTCCCTCTGTCATTGTGACATCCCTCAATCAGTGCGTTGATCCCAGTGACGAGCACGGTGCAAATTGTGTTGTGTCTGAGATGGTTATCAGATGTAAGAGCAAAGTTTTACCCTGACTCATCCTAATGCCAGTTTTTGACAACACACAGCAACCTGCCAAGAAAGACCTTGAGTTGGCCAAGATCCTCAGGACCACTCCAACAAAACCTGACTGCACTGTTTTTCAATCATGATGGAAGAACTGCTAGAAGAGAAATCAGCCTCTGCTGCAAAATAACAGGGAGGATCTGTGGTGTTTGTGAGGAGACGTGAAATGCAGAGCATGATGCAAAAGATTCTGTGACCTGATGAAATACAATTCAAAACACTTCGCAGAGCCAATCAATCCACTAATACCATCCATACTGCGCATCAGGCCCAGCTAGAGACGAGAAGAAGACTTGGCCAGAGGTCCTGGAGAACAATGCAGGGATCTGGACTCAGGCAAATCTCGAGGAGAGCATGTTTCTGAATGCCAAAGGCCTGAGAGTGGAGCCAACACGTTTCTGCTCCAGCAGGACTCAAACCTGCTGCCAAATCAACACTGGAGTAGCTTCAACAACAAGAATGTGAAAATCCTTCAGCCATCTCGAATGTAAATCCAAAGACGAATCTGGAGAAACTTTTGAGATTTTGCCATTTTGGGAAAATCCAAACGTGCCAGGCTGATGCAGATGCTTGCATGGATAAGTTCAGAAGAGCGGCTCTCCCAAAGATTCAGCTCAAAATGTATTTAAAGCTTGGTGGGTTGCTATGTAACAACAACTAAACCACGTTCACCTCACTGAAACAGGAAGAGAAACTCTCTATGTTCTACTGTGAGTGTGGGTCTACAACTAACTAACTGCAGTCGATCGAACCAGTCCAGCATTCACTGGAAAAGTAACATTCACATTGTGAGTCAGAATGATTTTCAAAATGGCCTCGAGTAGAAGAATGAAAAAAAAAAAGCTTTGTGAGCAAAGCCAGGTGGATGAAGTCTGTCCAGGAGTTTCTACATTGATTTCCATTGTAATGAATATGTCTGTTTGCTTGGCAGGGTGTCTTTGTGTGAATCAGATAGATGAGAGGGACACTTGAGCTCTGTCTTATTATAAGGCAAACACACGTCAGCTGGAGGAGACAGTTTGGTTATGGAGGAAGAAAAACAGGCTACAGAGAAAAAACAGAAAGTGATGAGCAGTTGATTTCTCAACTTTTGTTTTTTAATCCAAGGCACTGGAATAAATGAGAACAGTCTGTATGTACCCTGCCTTCATATATTCCTTTCTATCTATCTATCTATCTATCTATCTATCTATCTATCTATCTATCTATCTATTTATCTATCTATCCACCATCTGTCTGTATTCGTTTTTATAGCTAACTCTTCTACCATGTGTCACTGAGGAATGCACAGTATCACGGATCATCAGTTAGCTCATTAGCTTTCTGATAAACACTCAGCTCAGTAAGGAATGATAATCAGCTGTGTTTCGGTCCAAAAAGACTCGAGGCGGAAAGTAGTTCCCTCCACAATGTGACAAGTGTCTGGCAAAAAGGAATAAATGGCAGGAGGAAAAATTCCAAATGTCACAGAATCCATTGAACAGTCATTTCTGCTGGCAGTCAGTTCATCTGACACATTGTTGAGGAATCAATAGATGGTCGATAGAAGCTGTTTGGGGAAGCAGTCGGCAGCTGACGTCCACCACTGTGAGAGCAAGAATCCACATCAGTTTGAGGACGTCCAGCGAACGCTGGGGGGGGGGGTCTGCTGCGAGGGTTTGAACATCTCTAACTGTGATCTGAAATCACACACACACACGGTGACAGCATGTATACATCAGCAGATCATGGCCCTGACACAAGTAGCTACTCAAGACCCTTACTGTCGGATCCTTGTCATCCCCACACCTGCATCTTCATGTCTGGTGTCGAACCTGTCCACTACAGCAGCAGACTGAGCCACCATTACTGGTGCATTAGACATCTAGTTCCTCTGCAAGGTTTCCTGCGTAAGATTTAGGTGAAAGGATTTTTTTTGTCACTGAAACTGTGGTTGAATTGTTTTCTTTACCATAGAATGGGCCCTTTATATCTATAAACTTGATATTTGCAAACTGGACCAACTAATATTCAGTTGCAACGTATACCTCTAGATGTCACTAAATTCCACACACTAAACCTTGAAAGTGAAAAAGGGAGCGCTCAGGCTTGGCTTTCAAGAGAAAAGGAAGAAGAAGGAGAAAAGCCTAAGATCCCGTGAACATGAAAAATGGTTAGTTTTTGTTGCTCTTGGTCCAGCTCCAGGCTGCTGTGTTGCAAGTGATGCACTTTCCATATGAGAGCCGCTTTGAATCATTTTATAGTCAGAGGAGGGTGGGGACAAGGGGATGCATGAAGAAACCATACCAGATGGCGTGAGATTTAAATCATCAAAGACAAACTACAGTGGGATCACGACTGGATTCATCAGTGTTATTTTGACAGTTTCATTCAAATGTCAACATGAGATATTTGTAAAAAAAACTTTTTTGATGCGCTTTTAATTTGGTAAGAGTTGTAACTTCAGAATGTAACAAGAGATACATCAGTGTTGTTTTCCCTGTCTCTATATAGAAGAGCTAAAGTTACTGGAAAAACACTTGGTATCATGAGTATCTGTGTTCTAAAAACATCACAGGATGATCACAGGTTCCTGCTTTTAGTGAAATTCTTACATCGCAGGGTTTCCTGTAGAGAATTGTGCTGCAGGCGTTCACCCAGATTAAAGATCACCTTCACTAACATGAAAAATTAACACACATTTTATAAAACATTAACCTTCAGGGAACAGTGCTCTGGCTCACACACTGTATATTTAATGAGTGGGACTATTGTTCAGACACTTACCTGTTAACTGAATTGATCGATAGATCAGGTTTGTTCAGCCTCAGCTCAGAGAATTTTATCTGAAATAAAGAAGAAATGATTCCGTTTTTATAGTATATAATATCAGTGTTGTTCAGAATCAGTGAGGGAGCAGTGTCGCTGCAGAGGCCACGTTGTATGTGAATTATTCCTTTGATTTAAAGTTCTGATTGTTGGTCCCACTGGTCCTGATTAGATGAGTGAACTGTGTTTTTGTAAGTATCTCATTATTTTCTCTGAGTACCTGGAAATTGGACTGAGCTGCTTTCCAGTACTGCCCTCTGGTGGAATGACTTCTTATGACTTCTTAGTCAAGGTGCATTTGAATCCCTGCACCAACTGAACACAAACTGTATGAAGGGCAGAAGTGTTCAGTAAATAGTTTTTTCTGCTTATAGATGCTTCTTCAAGACGTCACTGACTGCGTGTTTTGTTTGATGTATTGTTGTTGTATTATTATTGTCTTTTTTAAATTTCTGGATGCATCATGTTGTATGATATCGTTTTTTTAGGGTGGAGCCCAACATGGGGTTATGCATTATTCTGAATTCAATTTTTGCCAATAGATCCCTTTCGCTTTCATGGTTCACATATTCTCAAAGCAGTTAACAGTAATCGTTTTTTAACGAACCATCCTTTGATTGAAGATATCTTTCCGCTGCTGCTTGTCTGAATGAGAGTTTTTAGTTGCTGGTGTTTAATGAATGCGTTCATTCTGAACTGAGAGTCCCGATGAAGAGAACCCCAATTATTGTGCGCACAAGGCCCACGGGCTTCATGTGCTAAAATGTCATGAGCTTGCATTTTTCAATTACTATCCATTACCATATTTTTTTTCTCACATCATACATTTTGATTTATAATGGTAACTTGCACGTCAGTAATGCTGCAGTGGCAACGTTCAGCCAATAGATTTAGTGCATCAGCAGTGAGGGACCTGCAGCCCCCCGGGGGGGGAAACTTCTTTGCGTCAAGTTCATGAACTGCAATAAACATATTGATGGGGATTTTCTCCACACTGCTGAGGTTGGACTCTATTAGCGCAGAAACCGAAGGTGCTCCAGACTGTTGTTAGATCTGATGCCATCTTCGGAAACTTGTGAAGACATTCAGGAAATTAATCAGTAAAAGTAGAGATCTGTTGTGTTCTTCTTGCTTCAGGGTTGTGTTATATGGTGATTGGATGGAAGACAGAGGAAAAGTAAAGGTGACTTTACACTTTCCCCACATATTACTGCAGTGTTGTCTTGGTGATAACTGTTCCTACTGTTCCTAGCTGTCATGCATTGAAGCATTCAGCACTTCTAAAGTGTTGTCATGTGTGACCCCTAGTGGCATGATAGGTACATGCTGGAGATTTTTTTATTTTAGATTAGATTCAACTTTATTGTCATTACACATGTTCAAGTATAGAGCAACGAAATGCATTTTAGCATCTAACCAGATGTGCAATTAGAAATACTGTTTTTACAATATGTCCTCCACAATCACATTTACAAATATTTGATTGTGCTTCAAATATATTGTTGATATTTTTTTGTATGTTACTTATTATTAAATCTCATCTCATGCTTGATGTTAGGGAGCTGTACTTACTCAAGTAATGTTTAAGCATCATTTTTGATATTTTACATTCTTTGCATTTAAGGTAATTTTATGCAGAATTTTTTGAAAGCTGTAGTTAATCCATAATTTTCAGAGTAATAATTTACATCATTGCCCTGCTACTTTGCACCTTTCCTCCAGAAACGTTCTCAACTTAGGGCCACTTGTGAAGTTTCCGATGTCAATGAGTTGTTTCATCAAAAGTGATTTTCTCCTCTTTGTTAACTGATGCATGAATATACGTTGTAATTGAAGTGGGTTTTGTCAGGAACTTGTAGTGGATTGTTTTCCATATTGTTGCACTGGAGCCTCACTGATCTCACCAAAGACAAATGTGACAAAAAGAATCAGTCTCCATTGTGATCAATGTTAAAGCCTGTTATTCATTGCAAACATTTATTACATTTTTCGATGCAAACAACAGCGAGTCCCACCCTGGTTGGAACAGCTCATCACATAGTCATGAGGGAATGAAAGAGACACAGAGACAGGGACAGAAAAAGTATGTATTACGCGCAATTCCATTGTTTCCGTAAAAAAGAAAAGAAAAAACAAACAAAACATGATAATCAGCTCTTAATGTAAATTTTGGCATCTTCTTCCCTCCTGCTGTACTCTGGAGTAATGGTCATTAAAAAATCAAAAGAACAAGGCATGCATAATAGGTTCTGGTAATGCACATAGATCGAAGGATACCACTGATAAATACAAATTCCATGTACGATGTTCGTGTACATTTCATATATACATGGTCCCTTTCTGAGAGGTGTCAAGCCTAACTACCTGTTCCCACTGTGGGATTGTGTCCTTATTTTTCTACCTTAGTGACTAGTTTCACCCTGGAAAATGGTCTGCTCTGCAAAATACACCAGGGTGAATGATTAATGTCGACTACTACTTGATGTTACATCCATCCCTATATTCCTGCCTTCTCTTCTCTATTTTCTCTCTTACTGCATGTTATTATCTATTCATTCAAAGGCTTCATTTGCTTAAATAGTTTTCTTTGCCTCAACTGACCACTGTGCTATCTACACAATTTCATAAAACCTTGCTTGGGTTATAGCCAGTAATTATTATCTATTAAAATTTGCCACACTTTTCTTCACTACCACCCATGTGTCTTTTTTTATTTAAAAAAAAGGGAGCCCACAGTTCACCATTACAGATGTGCCCACAAGAGAGAGGAGTCTGGAGCAATGACTTCCAGGTGCCCTAAAGAAACGGATCACTGTGACAAATGCACTGGGTCCATTTAAATAAATGGGAGAGACAGCGGCCTGTCTGTATTGAGGGCTGTGAACGTGGCCACACATTTATTGAAATCATGTAGGGAGTAAAGAATAATAAAAAGGAAAACAAAGACAAACAGGGCTTGAATACAATGTTGAATGAATGTCTTTACTGTTAAAAAAACGGTGCCGCAATGTTAACAACTATGTTGCTCTCTGTCATTACTGAAGATGAGATGAAGAGGGGGAAAGAGGCGCCAGAGGTTTTTGATATATGTACAGATTTACAGTTAGAATGCGTCTATCACCACACTCAACAGATGGCAGGGAGGGAGACGGCAGCAAATGACAATATAGAAAAGATTCATCCATTTAAATTTGAACACCCTTTGCTATGGAACCAATGCTATGTTTCTCTCTTGAAACAGACAGATGGAAATGTGTGTGTGTGTGTGAGCAAGAATGTATGAATGATGTAAGTGCAGAACCAAATGTTCGACCAATAAAAGTCTATTGGGATCAAGTTGTACTGGTTTCTCTAAAGGTGGAGGCATTTGTTTAACCGCACATGGGGCTGAGTATGATGGTACTGGTGGCAACGGTGGGCGTCTTGAGTGGTTGAGTTGGCGCCCCCTGATGGTGGTGGTCGTGTTGGTATCTTTCATCTGGGTGGCTTTAGTCGATGTACTGTGAGAGCCAGCGGAAGCCCTCGCCGTACCCCTGCCTCTTCAACACGCTGCACATGAACACCTCCAGTGGTCTTGTGTTCAGCTCTTTCAGTGGAATGTTGCCCTGAGAGAAAAGCAGGACAACAAAACATTTGTTGAAAGTGTAAAATGGCTGTTAACTTGTTCTCTGGCTTGACGGGGGTTAGAAGTTCCTGCAAGGAACAAAAGTCTCTGTAAACTGAACTTCATTCTTATTTAGGCCTGCGGTGTAGAAAAAGGACTGAGCAGGATTGTGGAGGTCTGTTTTAAAACCAAAGCTTGAGTGGAGTTTTATTAATACACTCACTGTGTTAGTCAATGATGAACCTTGGATTTATATCTTCTAAAAAACTCCTTTCCGTTTATGAGTGGAGGAATTTCTAATATGAGGTACAATGTAGTGTGTCGATATAAAGCTGGTTGGGTCTACTTACCTTGCCTGTCGTCTGTCCAAACAATCCAAAAAATTCCCTCAGGTTCTCCTCACTGATGGCTTCTGATCTGTCAATTTTGTTGCCCAAAACCAGAATAGGCACATTTCCGATGGTCTCATCTGTCATTAATGCCTGGGCGGGAAGACAAAGTATAATTAGTGTTTGGATTATAAAATAATCTAAGACACAGGTGTTTAGTTTGTTTTTAGTGTCTTCTAGATGTTTTGTTAGTATAATTTACTTCTATTGTCACAATTCCTTACATTTCAAGGAGATAACTTTACATTATATATGGTTAACAGTACATGTTACATAATTCTTATACAAGCTAACCCACATATAACAACGGTAACGGTACCATTAACAACAGAGAGGAAGTAGTTCACCGATAATAAGTACTGATCGCATTGTGAGATAGTCTCCGAGGTGACCACAGGCACTTACAACAAGTTCTGCTTTTGATTCAGCCAATCTCTGGTGGTCCGCACAATCCACAAGGAAGACAATGCCATTGATGGCAGGGAGGTAGTTTTTCCACACTCTGCGGGCTATGTGAACAAACAAAAACAAGAATTCAATTTATAGTCTGGTCCGTCTAATTTATCGTGCATCATATTGACTTGATTTTAGAGAGTGTTGATATAATCTTTTGTAAGCTGTTTTATTCTGCGTAAATGATTAGTGCATCTCTATAATTGTATTCCCTGATCCAATCAGAGGAAGAGGTGAAGAGGTGGTATCAGTTCATCACTAACAGGTCTCGATTATAAACCCTCCCCCCTCTTCACACACCTTGTGCATGGCCTCCCAGGTCGAAGGTGGTGAAGGTCATGCCAGCAATCGTCAGCTCTTCTGAGGCTGGAGGAGAAAGAGTCAAGAAATCAGAAAAATTCAGCCTCTCTAAAAATGCATTGTTAGACAACAGCCTGTTGTATTTACAATAATTACAATAAATTTGTGTAAAAAAAAAAGAGTTAATATAAGGACATTAACAGGACTGTTTGAACATTCTAATTTAAAAACTAATAAAAAGGCATTGTGAATAATCAGGCTGTAGAGCGTGTTTGTAATGTGCATGTTTGAGAGAGAATCACTAACTGACTTGGATGTAAAGTCGGCACATGCTGTCCCAATCTGTCGTCTTTGAGCATGTGCAGTAGCGTTGTTTTGCCACCATTGTCCAGGCCAAGGAATACTAACTTGCCGGATTTCTTGTACAGTCCTGGAAAAAAAGAGTTCAAGCATAGATATTAGAAATATTCTAGATGACCTGCATCATAATCTTGTCTTGTTACATCAGTTTTAGAAATTTTAGCTCCACTGTCCATTCTGACAGGTCAGTACAAGACAGGTGAAGGGTCAGTCTTTCTTATTTACACTCTGAGTCAGCCTGGAGATGTCCAATGGATCTGTAAAATTTCTGACTCAGTATAGGTGTCACGATTAGTCAACAGCTCTATGCAACCTGTCTGACAGGGAGAACCGGTACAGCTGCGTCACAGGAGCACCTTTGACACAAACTAAAGAGGAGCTGAGAGAAGAACACCTGGTGCACCTAAGACTTTCTAATAGAATTAAAATAAACACTGTTTCTGGAAGATGTTTTCCTTCAAGTGTCATGACGTGATACACAGATCTGTAAATCATGTGTGTGGTTTCAATGGGAACCAAACCCATGAGCCAGTTTGTACTAGTGCCTGAACCAAGGAGGTGGAGGCCCAATCGATTTGAAGAGAAAGTTACAGTGTGATGGAGATCCATTCATTTCTCAGCTTGTAGACTACATAAGAAGCTGGTCAGTGTGAAAGGTCAGGCTGCACAATATTGGGAAAATATTGAATGTTGCCATGATAATAGGATGATGTATTTTGTCTCAGGATTTTAGCTGAAAAGCAAATTTGAAGAAAAGGTTTTATAGGGTCACATTTTGTATTGTTGATCTGCTGTCAAGGTGTGGCATCTAAAGAAGCACCGGGGTGTTTGTGTTTCAGATTTGTGTCTGCAGTCACAAAGTAATTATTTAAGAGAAACAGCACCTTCCAATCGACTTTCTCAATATCAGTACTCACCTAAAAACTGTAGTGCGCAACTGACGCCGCTATAAATCCAATCATAGAAGAATGACATATCCACAGCTTTTGAATCCTGAGAAATGGGAAAAACAGACGTAAGAAAATATTAACTGACACAACACAAGCAGAAAAATTCCTTGTGGAAAATTGTGGTATGGTGTAATTGCTCCTCTGAATAGGTATCAGTGGCTTGCTATGTTTTATTTTTTTGTACACAGTGTGATAATTAATTACATCCTTGCTCTCATGACCAGAGATACTGCATATACAAAACAAAACTAAAACTAAAAGTATAAGACAACAGGAGAAAAACAATTAGATCAATTATAACCAATCAGCACCCCCTAAAAAGTGACAATACTTTCTATGAATTCGAGTCCTGCGACTTATCAGGCAGCTATTGGTTAGTGGTGATAAGGACAATGACTGCCTTTCTACAGGCCTTTGGACAGGAGGACAGAACATTCAGAGCACTGATCACATCTGACAGGCAACATGAGTGTTCGATTCAGAGCCATCTGCAAGAGCCTTGGAATTAAAGCCAGGTGTTGAGTCTTTCAGGATAAGCAGACTACATTGTTTTTCAATCAAAGTAAAATGGGGGAGATATAGGACTACTGCGTGTGAAGTTGGATCCTTGTCTTGCTACATGCAACGGCTTATTGATCACTTTTCTTTTGTTCATTACTCCAGTTTTGTGGTAATCTGAGAAAATGGGTCAGAAAAAGTTAACAAACGTCCTTTTGTAAACAAAGGAAACATGAAACCATAATGTGCAACCCATCAACATATACAAATGTAATTTCTTGTTTGATGGCTTCAGAGACACCTGAAAAAACCAGCAATGTCCTGACCTCTATCCCTAGTTACGTAAACTGCAAGCAACTCCAGGACTAAAGTATAAAGTATCCAAAGGTCAAGACCACACAAATACAGCTGAACTACATGTCAGCTGCTGCTCTGCTCCAGTCCCATTGGCAACACTGTGGGCAGGCGTTACCGTCTGATGCTCCTACGTGTAGCGTGATACAGCTGTGAACGAGAGGCAGTTCAAAAGTGACTGACACCAAACACGGGCCAATACTTACAACAAGCAGAACCAACCACATTAATGAAAAGCTTGTGTACTCTTTAAGAACATTTTGGAGAATAAACTGATGTCACTATAATACATGTTTACAACAATCAACAGTCCAAAACAAAACATCCAGAATCAATATATATTAATTTAGTCCATTAATCATTACTTATACCACCTTTCCTTTGAGGGTCTTTGGCTTTTTTCAGGTGTCTCTGAAGCCATCAAAGAAGAAATTAGATTTGTATGTGTTGATGGGTTGAACATTAGGGTTTCATGTTTCCTTTGTTTTTGTTTTTTTTTTTAACTTTTCCATTTTAACAGATTATCGAAATAATTTGCAATTGACTTTCCCTTTGAACAAGCAAATTAATATTAAGTCATTGATGTTCTGGACTAAAACAATAGATATAAATGGTAAGATACAAATTTCTTTGTTGGTTTTAGATTAGAGATGAACTTGACAAGAATCGACGAGTCAAACACACTGTGGCTATCTGTAAATATCAGAGATACTGTAAATGAAAAATCGTAGACACGTTTTCCTTCACTTCAGATTCGTGTTGACCTTTACACGTAAGACAGATGTTTAGCTCATAAATCATAATAAAGACAGTTCCTCCCTTGAGGACAAACTGTCTCGGTTGCTTCTTTTCCCATCGACAATGACTCCAAAATACCCTGAATATACCGAAAGCAGTTAGAGTCGCCTGTCACATCTGTCGGGATAACAGCCTCTGTCAACGTAGCACTGAACTTAGCTAACTTTTACATTAGCTGCTAGCATTTCACGGATCGTTGATCTCCTCCGGGTTCTGCTTTGGAAAGACGGTGACAAAAGGCCCAAATAGCGGAATAATATCAGTAGAATAAAAGTTAGACGCGTCGAAGTAGGTCAATTTCGTGTAAAGATGGGGAGAGGCCGACTAACGGGGTGGCTAGCAGGAAGCCACTAGCTACGTGTCATAATCTAAAGAGGCGACGTTGCATCGAGTGGTTTCTGACTACGTCGGCTAATTAGCAGTTAGCTGAAGAAATGCTCCCCGCTAAAACAACATAATCGCGGGATGGTGTAAGGGATATGTGTCTTCTAGTGATAAAAATTGGGTTGATAAAACATACACCGATGGAAATAGCCCACACTAGTCTAGAAGCTCTTAGATAATATGCGAGTTAGCCAGCTAGGTGTTAGCGATGCTAACGTAGCATCGTTAGCAGCCGGGGTGATTCGCTAGCCGAGACACCGACCGCTCACATTAGACTTTTTTCAGGTTAAGGGGAAAAGGAAAATGGTGTACAACACTTACCTGTTGTTCAGGTACAGACTAGTTCAATGTGTGTGTTCGCTCGTCTACACATGTAAGTTTGTCTCCCGGTCAGAAAGAGAGGGCCTGAGAGCTGCCAGGTCTTCCTTTGCTTTTTCGTGTTTTGTTACTGAGCCACGAAGCTGCAATGGCTGAGCAACTACTCCCCAAACTCTGCCCTGCCGCTTCCTGTTGCTGTCTCACACTCACCCCTCCGACAGGGCACCTGCGGCACGCAGAGGATCTACGGTTCCTATTTTACTATTATTTATTTGGAACCACTTGTTGTTGACACTTAACAGAGTTGTGATTAGCTATGCACCGTTTACAGCTATCAATTGTTAGCCTGAGTTTTAAAGTAAATGAATGTAACATAGGGTGTTTCATTAACTTAAGTTTAGTTAAAATAAAACAATAACAATAATTTAATGCGTAAATGCCCGTAATTTGCAGACATAAATACATTCCAAGTTCTTTAGTACAGTCAATTTTTTTAGCGTTATAGGGAAATATAGCTTTATTCCAGGAGCTTGACAGAGTAGGTTCCATTATATAAATGTCAACGATGACACCCTACCAATCCTCCTGCTAATAAAGTGTATCAGTTGTACAGTTCCCATTTAAAACCATATAGTATTGATATTTTATTTTATTATACGACATGGATATTAAAGAAAACCTCAAAAACAGAGTGCCCCTTGTGAATAGCATCTTTGCTGCTGGAAGACATGGGTGATGGTATAATTCCTGGATGGGCATTTGTGTTTTAATAAATTAGTCTGAACGCACCAAATGTATGTATTTCTTTTTTATGAGTTGATTTTATAATAGAACCAACACAATACACTCTGACTTAAAATCTCAAATCTTGAATGAAAAGGAGCAGGAAGAAGACCATATATGATCTGCCCTTCCCTTACAATACATTAATTCACAAAATAAATAATTCAAATAAAATTCAATAAAATATTTGTGATAAATGGTGGTTGAGCATGAAGTCAGGTACTGAGGCGGCCATACAAATCCCCTCCTCTGTGTCCGGTACGTTTGTAATCTCGGGAGCACCGGAGGAAATGCCACGTGTACACACTGCGCATGCCCGACAGTTTCTACGCTGATCCTGCTGGGTGATCCCAACTTCCGGCGAAAGAGGAGAAGCGTCTCGCACGATTACTCTGACGAGGCCTCACCCGTAGCTCGTCCAACGGGGTTCAGGTTCAGGAGCTATGGCCCTGTGATCGCCAGCAACTTAGCTCGTCAACTTTTTTGTTTTGAATAACAGAAAGTAACAAACGTCGCTGTAAACGACGCGTTGACTTAACGACCACACCGGCAGAGCCACAGGTTTGACCGTTTCCCCAGCGAATAGCAGCTAGTTAGCTAGCTAAAGACGCAGCTAGCTGTTTAGCCAACCCAACACCTCCAAATTATCTCCTGGTGTCCGTTTCAAGATGTCAACTGCGGGGTTCAACTCTCAGAATGGGACGGGGACGGGGCAGGCATATGCGAACGGTGAGTGACTATTACAATTTAGTGAACGTAAAACAAAGTGAAGAAGCTATCAGCGTAACAAGCTAACATTATTAGCAGGTGTTGGATCCTGTCCCTGCGGCTATTTGCTAACAGCTTTTCTCAGCAACTTAAAGTAGCCGAGTAGGAGCGAGTTGTCAGGCGGAATCATACCAGGCTTCGGTTAATCTTGACCCGTTTTATCCTTTTGACTTAAGATGACTTAAATAACTCACTAAGGTGAACTACGTACAGATAACTTGCTCACTAACTATCTTCTCCTTATCAACTGGTTTTGGTTCACGGGGGGTGGAAACTAAATGTTGACAAATTAAACAGTAAACATGCATCGTCAGTAAAAGCTAACATACGGGTGATTGGCATTTGTATTCTCTTGTCAAGCTAACCGGCTAGCCTGTCGTTTCCTGTCATATTTAAACTAAAGAGATTTAACTTTTGTCAAAGGAAGGAAGTATGATGTGGAGTTTCGTTCCTCGTGAATAACGGTGTTGTTCTAAGAACTCGTTGCTGCACTATACGGTTCCTTCCCAGGTTAAACAGCTGTTGTTCGTTTTACTGTACATGTGGCACATTGGGAATGATCCAGATATGGTGCTGCAGTGATGTCTCCACCATCCTCCAATTCCACCACATCAAAGTCTGACATTATTACCACGTGTCTAACGGGATCCCACGAACGGGGAAATCAATCTGTGGCATATATGATAAAATTGTAACTGTGTACAGAGTTTGTTATTTTGTCTAGGCACATGAAGCACAAAGTTCTTCTAAAGCTCTACATAAATTTGAGTCTCATGTTCCAGCTACACCTCCCCACTATCTTTCTGTTATCTCCCTTTGATCCATTGATTGAGATGTGACCATGATGCTAACCCACCTCTGATCAGTCACTGAACAAGATTATTGTGTTAACCGCTATACAATACACAATACATGTAATTTAATGTCAATAGTGATTACTGACAGCTAGTTAATTGTCACAGAAGGATGATTTGTTTGGAAGGGAAGAAAGAAACGGTTACAGAAACAGAAAATACACAGTTCAGCTATATTTGTTAGTGAATGGAGACATCAAAATGATGCAGTCATCTGCAGGTATATGATTTATACAGTTCTGTATATAATTACCACAATTGCTGACCATAATCAAATTAATCTTGTAGTTAAGCTACTTACTAAAGCTGGCTAATGCTCACACTTATTCTGTTTCCATCAACTTCCTTTGATAGGTTTGTACTTTGTACTTTCAGTACTTGTACTTCCAAAACATAGTAATTATCAGTCTGCGCTCTCGTATTATATTTTATTAAGTGTTTAATTATAGATAACAGACTTCAGTGGGAGTGCTTAAATGTTGAAAATACATTTCTAAACATAATATAAGTTGGAGTTTATGCTCTGCTGACATACATTAACTAGACACTCACTGTTTAATGTTTTTCCTCAATCATTCAAACCTCCTTGATGATTTATCTGGCACTGGGCAGATTTTTGATTGGCTGAAAAGTCTGATTCCTTATCAGTTTATTCCTGACTGGACGGGATCTGTAACTGACGAGGAGCTTTAGTTCTTAAAAGTTCTTCTCTCACAGGAAGGACAGAGATTTACATCGGATTATGTGTCTTCATCCATTTTAGCTCACTGAGAAGAGTTGTTTTCTAATCCCCTTTCACTCCACAGATTTAGCTTTGCTTCCATTTATGTAGAGTGGCATTAAAATGGAAAGTAGTGGATTGGTTACTCTTTCATTGAGGTTGAGCAGCAGTACATTGTGGTTGCTATTAAAGCTAAGAAACCTGTTGGCTTATTTATGTAATGCATTTATTGATTTGAATTGTCATTTTGTTCATTTTATTCATTATGTTAATTTCATTATTCATGATGTTTTGCCAAGAATTATTTTAATCAGCTTGTTTTTGCTCCTGGCAAGATCTTGTTCCCTAGGTCTTGATGTGTGCATTTGGCTTTTGGAATAGACACTAAATGTATTTAAATCTAATATCTGTGAAATCTATTTTTATCCTTGTTTTTTCTGCTGCTGTGTTTTCTATAGTCAGGCCAGACTTTGTTCAGAGCCCCACACTCTCTGTAATTGAGGGCAGATCATGTTGAATTAAATCCAGGTAAAGAGATTAGATCCTGAGCTGTCATTTCATTGGTCATTGTGTGGCCCTTAGGGTTTTTCACCCAGTGTCGTCACAATGTTTCTCTACCATCTGTTTTTTGCTTTGATTAAAAGTCACTTTTTTGGATTTTAAACAAATATTTTTTCAGACAAGGAAACGGAAATGCTGTTGATTTGTCCAGAAGTCTACTGGCTTGACTTTTAAGCTTTTCACTTTATAGAAATGGCTCTGCTCAAGCATGAGAAGAGTAACCCAGAAAACTGCAACTATTGTGCACTTTTTTCCATCAACACAGTGACAGCACTGCAAGTTAACGGTTTGAAAGAAAGAGAAATGTTCTACATGAAGCTGACATATAAAGTTGTCCTCATAGTTTTTGAAATGCCCTTTCATTCCTATATTTTTCTTCTGTTTGTCTTAAGGTCCATCACAGAATCCAGTTGCCCTACAGCAGCTCTCAGGGGTCAACTATGGCATGGCCCACCAACCAATCTACAATCCAATGCAGTCCAAAGCTCCTGCACCCCCTGGCCCTGGACTTTATCCCTCTGGGGCATATCAGCCTGCTCCCCCAACTAGCGCCTACCAGCCTGGCCCACCACCAACTTCCTACCCAGCCCCCCCAGGTCAGCCATTGTTGGCCAGGTCTTCAATAGGTGTTCCTCCATCACATACCCCTCCTCAGTCTGCCAGCCCTGGTCCCAGGCCACCCCATACACAGGCCACTCCGCCCCCTCCTGCAGCATCCTCTAGTAGCTACTATCCAAACCCTCAGCAGCTGCAGCCTATGCCTCCATCATGGCAGTACAACACAGCTCCCCAACCAATGGGGCCACCCACTTCCACAAGCACACCTCCCCGGGGCTCTGTGGAAAATCATGTGAACCCATCTTCAAGTTCAACATTGCCACCGCCACCACTGTCATCAGCAGCATACAGCTCAGGCCCTGGGATGCCCCCTACCACTCTGCAAGGATACAACCAGCCAGGTAGGAGCACAAAAGCTCCACCCATAGCCAACCACACACACTAGCTCTAAGATCCAGATGCACAATCATTTTTATTTTAAAATGAAGGATGTAATAGTGACGTGGAGATGAGTCAACTCTTCGCAGCTGTAATAAATGAGATGAAAATGATGTGGCACTCCTTAAGTCAAATCAATAAAAACATAAATCATCCTCCACACCAGTGAACTTCAGACAATTCAACTCGCTGTTATTTGCTTAATACATAGACATATACACACACACACACTTCTAAATAGATATATATCCATCTTGACCCATTCTGATAAATGTTCTATAATGGGATTAGCGTCTTGTCTTCTTCAGTGAAGTGCTACAGATATTCATATCTAGAATTCTGATATGTTGGAGCTGGACATTGGCCTCTGCTCTACCACAGAACACGTTGGTTGACTTCTGCCTCTGGCTGCCCCCCAGAAACTCTTTGACACAGGATATGTGCAAAGTTCAAATAAGAATTTACATTTTTTTCTAGAGTGATTTTAGGGTGCTATAAAGCTTTCCAGGAAAGAATCAAATCTCACTTTCACGTTCTGGTGTGGCTGGTATTGTTGAATATTGTTACAACTGATGATATTAACAAAATGGTCACAACTTTATCTCTTGGGCTATTTCAGCATCGTTACAGTAGCTGTAGTAGATTAATTTGAAATATTAAAAAGCAGCAAAAGAAAAGTGTGAGAAAATCTTAAGAAGTCGTAGTTTTCCCTGATATGTTGCTGCAGTGCTCAGTGATATGAGCCTGATAGAGGTTGGTTGTGTAATCTGTGAAGACAGAGTCCTGATTAGTCATAGGAACCTTGTTTTTTTTTGTGTGAAAACTATCATTAGAGCATTATTTCCCCAATTGAAGCAGCAGTCACATGACCGCCTCAGTCTGGATGCTGCCAACATATCTCATGATCAGATTTCCTTGAAAATCCCTGCTCATATTCTCCCCCTCCACACAATCAATAAGAGTCTACTTGAGTTCAGTGACCTTTGCACCAGAAGCACATCAGGGCACATCCACCATCCAGTACACTGGTAACAGTGAGAATGTACGCTAGCTGTATAATGCTTCTGTCTAAACACATTTGAACTGACTGTTTAGTCAGAAGATAAATTGACAGTCACTGGCTGTCACCAATCTTGCATTAGTTGGCTCTGGGTTAGCAGTGCCATCAGCTGTTGCCACCTCGGCTCAGAGCTTCTAATGTTTCAACAACACTTTGATGCTTGATATCTGTCTTTTATGTGGCATGTGGCAACAGCACAGGGATGTTGTTGTTGTTTAACATGACACAGTAATGTTGTACATCATTTGAAATGTCTTAACTCCACTTAAATTGCTTGACTTACTGCCCAGTCTTACCTGGGAGGCCTGTGATTGTCCCCAGATTTATGGTTGAAGTCAATTGACAAAAAAGCCATTAATTTATTTAATGTTTAACATTGTATTAACTGATATGATAAATAGAATTTTAACTCCTTTATCAGTCACACAATGAGGAAATGTACAGACGTGTATTTATCACAAAGGAAATCAATCATACATCTACTTTATTAGATAAGTGTATATAAATCTATAAAGCAATCCCTAACACAGTCTTCCTCAATAGGCATGCCATCTCCACCAATGAATCCCATGGCTTCCCACACATACCATCCAGGCAGACCTGCCTATGGGCCTCCAACGTTAGGACCCCCAACTTCAGGCCCACCACCCGCAGGCCCACCACCCGCAGGCCCACCACCATCTCTTAGACCCACACCACTTCAAACTGGACCCCCAGTGGGCAATGCCACACCTCCTCCACCCAAAGCTGATGGTAATTGTTTCTTTATTTTTGATTTTCTTTGTATTGATTTAACACAAGTACTCTATATTTTCATTTACATTTTGGGGTTTGTAACTTTGTAGAAATGTTGCAGATGAAGTTCAGAGCAAACCGTTTTCTGTGAAATGATTGTTAATGTGTGACGTTAATAAGATGACAGTAACAATAATGAAATTTTTACTTCGGGCCAGAACCTCTACATTTTTACAAGCCTCGTCATTTTTTTCTGATCACTTTCCGTTGTTTCCCTCCCTCCCCTTCTTCCTCTACATGCCAGCTCAGTGCGGGGCAGCTGTTAACAGCACTCAGCCCCCCGCTGAGCCCGACTGCCAGCAGGGGGATATTGAATGTCCAGGTGTGGCCAAATCTGTCAGTAGCTGTTAGATGCTGTGTCGGTGCCATGGTGCCCATCCTTTCCTCTCCATGCTGTTGTTGCGTTGCGCCAAGAATGCACGATTTATTTTTTTATATTAACTAAAAACACAAATTCCATAGAATCAGATGATACTGACTTCCAATCTGTAACTTCAAACAAAACAATCAAAAACATGTTTTTCAATCTCCGAACTATGTAGAGGTATGTAGGCGCTGAGCCAACACCAGCCCAGTATTGGTGCATCCCTGGTCAAATGCAGTTCTCAGTCTGTTTATTTGTCAGTTTATGTCCTTCATCTGCTCGCACTCATTTTGCCATATGACCACTGAATAAACATCTGACCAGCGCCAGAGTATAGTACCTGGAAAAAAAACACATCAGTTCCCATCTCCAGTGTCATTTGGTGTTTTCATATCCCTTTTTGTCCTTCTTGTCTCGTGCACCGTAGTTTCTTCTATTTCCCACCTAGCACCTGTGGTAGGCACATGGGACAGAAATCCATTATTCAGATCACATATGTGTTTTCTTGATACAGGAGCTATGGCCGGCAATGGTCCCCAATCATCAAACAGCTATAATCATGTTGACAACAGAACGGGTAAGGACATTTTGTTTTGTGTCTCTCTCACACACCTGCCTTTTTCATAATATTTCATATTAATAGGACTGTCCTCCCCAGCTGGTCCTCCCCAGCACGGACCACCTGGTCGGCACTTGGGCCACTACCCCTCCCTCCCCCCTGGGTACCAGAACACAGCAGCTCCACACAAATCCACCTCCCCCATGCACCCTGCGATGCAAAGCGCCACACAGCCTTACACTCAAACACCTCAGCCATACCAGCAGGTGAGAGAGAAGTCACAGCCTGGTACTACTTGGTACTGTTGGAGCATTTATCCTTAAGTTGTCATTGAGACACAGCTGCATGTGTATGTATGAATGAGTATTTACACGTTCTTTCAGTGAATTAATTGACTGAACAGTCGTTCCCTCTCTCTCAGCCACCTGGTGGCACAGGGCCAGCCCAACTGAGCCCGTCCTTGGCGGCCATGAGTCTCCAGTCCAGTACCCCAGAGGCTTTAAGAGTTGTCAACCTGCTACAAGAGAGGAACCTGCTACCACCAACCCCGATTCCTGCCCCGACACCCTGCCTACCCCAGGACCTGCAGAAGATTAATTGCAACCCAGAGTAAGTAACAGTGGACACCAACAGTGTGTGAATTTTTGACAGTAACTTTTCAAACATGGCACGGGGAAATTTTAATGGGAAAAAACATGATGATCACTTAAACATTCCTCGGCTAACTCTATTCACACCCACATGCCATGCTGGCAACTGCAAATTACCAGAGATCACACAATCTGTCTTTGTGCATGTCATGTGCACTGACCCTCTGTGCTTGTGTTTCCAGGGTTTTCCGTTCTACGCTGACCAGCATCCCTCAGACACAGTCATTGCTCAATAAAGCCAAGATGCCACTGGGCCTGCTCCTCCACCCATTCAAAGACCTCACGGTAGACACATCAGTTAACTTAGGCATTATCATGCCAGCTGTAGTATTCGTTTTGTATCACATTATTGTGATGTAATACTTGAAATATGGTGGTACAAGGAGTAATGATTAGTATGTTTTCCTCATTGAAACAATCCTGAGTAAGTTTAAATATCATCTGACCTCATCAGTTAAATTTTATAGAATTTAATCCAATAATCTGACTTTTATTTATTTGAACATTGACATTTCTCTCGATACTTCTGTCAGTATTGATCTGTTTGTCTGTCTGATTAAGAACGGACCACAGAAATGTTGCACAACTTGGACATTAACAAGGGGGTCTTGATTGAATTTCTAATTCCTGTGAACTACCAACAATAAATTAAGTTTTGCCTCAGGCACTCATCACACAGGTCGGTTTTGTTTTATTTGTTGCAGCAACTTCCTGTGGTGACTTCCAGCACCATCGTCAGATGTCGGTCCTGCAGAACCTACATTAACCCATTCGTCTCCTTCCTGGATCAGAGGAGGTGGAAGTGCAACCTGTGCTATCGGGTCAATGATGGTAAGAGGGGGAGATGGGTAATGTCTTAAAATAGTGAAAAACAAAATATTCCGGGAGGAGCAGAAGCTGCAGATTTAGAGATATGGAGCAGTTCACTTTTAAATGCATTCAAGACATTGTTAAATATTCTACCTTTTATATGATTATAAAATAATACCACGGATAAAGAGATTTTAAATGGCCACAATTCTTTAATAGAGGATTAAATGGTGTGCAAAGTGGGCAGTCCAATATTTAACACTGAAAGTTTACTGGGTCTTGTGTGTCTGACTGTAGTTCCAGAAGAGTTTATGTACAACCCAGTCAGCAGATCGTATGGAGAACCTCACAAAAGACCTGAGGTCCAGAACGCCACTATTGAGTTCATTGCTCCTTCGGAGTATATGGTGAGTATTTAGCTGGCTTCTTTTACCCCCACATGGTATAGTAATCGGAGTGTTTGAGTGACAGCATTTCTCTTTGATTCCCCCTTTTTTTCCCCCCCCCCCCCCTCATGTTATGTGTGACCCGAATTTGTCCAGCTGAGGCCACCACAGCCTGCTGTTTATGTCTTTGTTCTGGACGTATCCCACAATGCAGTGGAGACAGGCTACCTGAATGTGTTCTGTCAGTCACTGCTGGACAACATCAACGCGTATGTATAATATCCAATTGTATGCAAAGCACTATATTCAAGGTTTTTCATGAAAACAATCGTGAATTGTTTTTTTATCCTCTCAGCAGTTGGCTAGCATATAAATATTTCTTCAAGAAACCTGGGAAATCCAGTTTTTTAGTTGCTATAAAATAGAACACAGTAGAAGGGAAAGCTCCCACTGCAAAGTTTATGGGAGGCGTTAAAATGAAGATGAAGGTAGTTAAAGTGCTAGATTTATCGAAGGGTGTGTCTTTGTTCCAGGCTTCCTGGAGACTCGAGGACAAAAGTAGGTTTCATCACCTTTGACAGCACCATCCACTTCTATAATCTTCAGGAGGGACTTTCTCAGCCTCAGATGCTCATTGTGTCTGACATTGAAGGTGAGCCAACTGTAAAAAAAAAAAAAAAAAAAAGAGAAAAAATCAACAGCATATTAATGATAAGGAATTCACAGGCGCTCAGGAAATGTAAATTCAGGTATTTTATTTGTAGCGCCAAATAATACAAGGACATTGGTTGAAAAGACTCCTATAGAGAGAGAGATTTAAGAACAGTTGTGTAATCATCTTGAATTCTCACTTTTCTTTATTAGTTGTTGTAACTTGTGTATAGTTTGTTTAAACCGTATCTTTTTGTGTTTTGCAGATATCTTTTTACCAACACCAGACAGCCTTCTTGTAAACCTCAATGAATGCAAAGAAGTAAGAAACTTCCCCTTGATTAAACAACCCCAGTATTAAATATAATATTGTAAGTTACATTTTTATAAATTAATCTGTTTGCACTCATGTATGAAGAACATATAATAACTACTATTTATTTAAGTAGTATTTCATGAATAATTTTGCTGAGATGGAGATGGACCTTAAAAAACCCTGGTTCTGGGTTTACGACCATGCAGATGAATAAAAGATGACAAACAAGTTTTTCCCCTCAGGTCTCAAAAATTAGGAATAAACTTTCCCGTTCCTGTGTTTGTCTTCAGCTTGTGCAGGATCTGCTGAGGAGTCTGCCAAATCTATTTCAAAAGACTATGGAGACTCAGTCTGCCCTGGGATCAGCTCTGCAAGCAGCCTTCAAGCTGCTGTCGCCCACTGGAGGGCGAATGTCTGTCTTCCAGACACAACTGCCAAACCTGGGTGTGGGGGCGCTTCAGTCTAGAGAGGACCCCAACCAGCGAGCGTCTGCCAAGGTAGGCACTCCGATGATGAGTAGGTCAGCGCAGTAAGCGTGACAAATAACTGTACAGCATCTTGTTATTCTAAAATAACACAAGTTCCATGTTCCACATGTTCCATTAAAGTGTCATGAAAATTGTGTTTTGCCATATATTGTCATGGAAAACTTGTAAAGACATAGATTTTTGCACAAGGAATGAGTTTTGTTACATTGGATTAAAATAAAAAATGGTACTAAATAATAAAGCCAGCAATATGTTTAAATTATTGCCTTACCTGTTTCATTTCAGGACATCCAACATTTATCTCCAGCAACAGACTTCTACAAGAAGCTGGCTCTGGACTGCTCTGGTCAACAGGTGGGAGTTGACTTGTTCCTGCTCAGCTCTCAGTACTGTGACCTGGCTTCACTTGGTGAGTCCTCCACTGAATGAATGGGAATGAGTGGAAATAACTTAAGAACATGTATTGGATTAGCGATTATTATATATTTTCTTGTCGTAAAGAAACAACAGGTGCATTCACTGGAGGAGAGAGGACTACTGTGTATAAAAATGGACCATCGTGTCATTTGTGCCTTCTTTTCCTCAGGCTGTATTTCAAGATACTCAGCAGGCAGTGTTTATTATTACCCATCATACCACCACCAGCACAGCCCTGCTCAGGTGGAGCGCTTCCAGAAGGACCTGAAGAGATACTTAACCAGGAAGATCGGCTTTGAGGCCGTCATGAGGATACGCTGCACCAAAGGTCTGTCATTCCTGGAGCTGGACTTTGGTCCAGCATGGAACTAAATATGTATTTTCAGCTGTGAAAGGAAGAAAAACTCAGTGTTACTCTCTCTCTCTGATTTTAGCATGGTTTGACTGATGTCATCTGTCCCTCTGCAGGTCTGTCCATCCACACGTTCCACGGAAACTTCTTTGTGCGCTCGACAGATCTGTTGTCCCTCCCCAACGTGAACCCAGACGCTGGCTTTGCTGTTCAAATGTCCATTGAGGAAAATCTGGATGATATGCAGGCTGTTTCTTTTCAGGCCGCCCTGCTTTACACCTCCAGCAAAGGTACACTCAGACACACACTCACAGAAATGGTTGTTTTATATATTTTTTTCAACCCAATTTATCTGTACCTTCTATTAAAATATTTGTTTTGTTTACCAGGGGAAAGGAGGATTCGTGTCCACACCTTGTGTCTCCCTGTGGTCAACTCTCTGTCAGATATCTTTTCTGGGGCAGATGTTCAGGCCATTACTGGTCTCCTGGCTTGCATGGGTATGTATTGGTACAAGGGAACGGGTCAGATGAGACCTTTTAGGAATTAATTTCTTTAAGTTTTTCTATGGATCAGACTTTGAGCAATATGATCTGATACTGTGTGTACTAACTCAATATCACAAGAAATTATTAGTTTGTGTGAAGCATCAAAGAGTTGCTGTAAATCGTCAGGGGTTTGCAGGGTTTTCATCCACTTCACTTTTTTTTCGCACTGACAGATGGACATGAGTGCCGACAGCTGTGGCTGCCTAGCAACCACTGATTACAAGGCTCATCTCACATTCACTTTGAGAACAGGCTCTCACAGATTGCTTTCCTCAGTATGCGACAGAGAGACAGTTTGACATTTAGTTATGTACGAGGAACATCGGTTATTTTGAAAATTGCCACTATAAATTTCAGGGTAATACCATGTGAGGTGGAAATGATGGTGTTTGTGCCTTATTACCACTGAAATCCAGAGCTGTACTGAACAGCCCTTTACTGTGTAAATACTACAAGGCCTAAAGTTGAATGTCAACTAAACTGAATTTGTCTTCATCTTCATCAGAATCAAGTTTGTCAGTTCTGTTATGACATCTGTGGGGGGGTGCTCCAAAATATCAGAAACCCTCCACATGTTGACCATCCTTCTCTCTCCAGCTGTGGATCGTTCAGTGGCAGCCAGTCTGAGTGACGCCAGAGATGCAATGACCAACGCTGCTATTGACTCGCTGTCATCATACCGACAGTCTGTGTTGACCATCCAGCAGCCTGGCCTGCTGGCCCCAGCCTGCCTCAGACTCTTCCCCCTTTTCATCCTCGCCCTGCTCAAACAGGTCAGCTTTTTCACATTGTCAAAACACAGCAGCTTCTCAGTGTGGGTAATCTTTCTCTCTCAATTACATCCAGGAATTTACTCTGTCATCACTTAGCCTAACCAGTATATGAATTTAATTGAAATCAATTTATGAGTGTCGCATACAAAGAGCATTAAAATCAATTATTTAACCTTTGAGAAGGTGAACTGAGCTTTTGTTGATGCAGTTGCATGTGTTTGTTTGTGACTCGTGCAGAAAGCCTTCAGGACTGGCACCAGCACCAGGCTGGATGACCGAATATTTGCCATGTGTCAACTGAAGTACCAGCCACTGGTCTACACCATGCTGATGATCCACCCTGCTCTGTACCGTGTAGACGACCTGACCGATGAGGTAAGGAGGGTATACTCTGAGCACCTGCCCAACTCAAGCAGCTAGATTTCTGTGAATTTGGCAGGAAAAAAAATTTCTTTAAAGCCAAAGAGTTATTTATCTTAAGTTGTGCGTAAGATACAGATCACATTATTAGTTTAACTCTGTTTATTTGGAAACAAAGTTTTTGCGTTTATGAAAAATTGTCAATTCACTGTATCCAAAAATTTCCACTGTAACTGAGTAATGTTTTTTCTCCTGCATCCTCAGGGGGCCTTGAACATCAATGAGCGAACCATCCCTCAGCCCAGAGTCCAGCAGCTGTCTGTGGAGAAGCTCAGCAGGGATGGAGCTTTCCTCATGGACGCTGGATTGGTAAATTGAAACAATCTATAAATATATAATGTGGTAAAACTACAGTAGATTACAGTACAACAAAAAGTTGTGTCTCATATTTCAAGCTCCCTGAAAGGAGATGGGGCAGTGTTCATAGCACTGTCTTCAAGTCTTGAAGTCACCCCACTACCCATGATTTATATATGAGCAGATGTGATGTATTCCATGTTCTGCACCTGAAGGTCATTTATCTCTGGATTGGACGGAACTGCAACCCCAACTTCCTCTCACACGTCCTGGGAGTTCCCAGCTATGCTGCTGTGCCTGAAAACTTGGTAGGAAATCTCATGTTAAAGCAGCTACATTCAGTTCCCTCCTGCTGTGCTCCTTCATACACTTTGAGTGTAACTTTAACATTTCCTTGTGTGTACAGTGGTTTTCTTCAAGATGAAATTGGTTAGCTTGCATACAGCACAGTTTCATTGTTGCTCTTCTCTCGTAGTATATGCTCCCAGAGCTGGATACTGCCGAGTCACAAAGAACCAGGGCTTTCATTGGCTGGCTGAGGGATCAGAGGCCGTTCTTCCCCTCTTTGCATGTCATCAGGTTTGTGATAAAAAAAATAAGAGTTACTGTGGTTTCATTATAAATCAAAATGTGTCATCATTTAGAAATGTATCAATAAGTGTTGCATTAACTATTCCCCCACTTTTATTATTGGTCCTCAGGGACGAGAGCCAGCTGAAAGCCAGCTTTATGCAGAACATGATCGAGGACCGAACAGAGTCCGCCCTGTCGTACTATGAGTTCCTGCTCCACCTCCAACAGCAAATCTCCAAATAATCTACAGTGAGTCTGTGGAGAAGGAACGCTGAAGCAAGGATGCCCACCAGTGTATGTGTGTGCGTATATATGTATATGATGTGTGTGCGCGTGTGTGGCTGATTCAACAATGCTCCATTTCCAGCTGTGGTCCACCATCTCTGAGGAAAGACCTGCGCTGAACTGATGTGAACTGTCACTCAAATCAAACAATGTGGCACACAATGCAAAGACAGTGCGACAAAGCGTCACATTTGATGCTTTTTGGAACTTTTTACCCAGCTGAAGAGATGCATCAGAAGAAAAATAAGCAAGAAATCTGCACCGATGATAATTGTTTGTCAGTGATCGAGAAGGATCAGTGTTTATGCTCATAGAACAGTGCTGTCTGACTAAGTTAGTGCTTGGATAGTTGCAGGAATGGGATGGTGTCATGTGTTTTTGTTCCAAAAGCACACTTTACCAAAAAAAAAAATCCTATGTATGTTCGTATGTGTGTCTGCTTCGGTTTCTATGGAGGGTTTGTGTGTCTGTGCTTGAAGACTGTTATTGGGTGTCACCTGGAGTATTTGCATACAGAACACCTGAGCTCTAACCACACTCTAATATCATACCTAAAAGACAGAAGTGCTTTTTTAAATCTCTCAGTCATTTTAAGTGTGTCGAACAAACCCCTAGATGCCAGCGGTAAACGGGCTGTAACGTTTGGACGTGGATGGAGCTCTGTCACTGCTGCCTTGAATACGTGGAGTCGGCAGTGAAAAGTAGTTTTCATTGGTCTGATCTGGCATCTTCTCCTTCTCTGGACAGGCAGAACACCTGATGACATCATTGTTCTATTTGTTTATTTCTTTTTGTTTAATTTATGAGACTCCCAATCTGATTAAATTCTATAATTGCCTTGTATGGGAACTCACTTTTATTATAGAACCTCTGTTTAAATACAGACTCTACATATAAAATATTTTAATATAATAGGATATGGGAAATTCTTTAACACAGACATAAAGCCATTGTTTTAGCCATGATTATTGATACTTGTATATGAAGAGACGACATTATAAAAGTGACAAATGTGGATGATTTTAGATAAATATCAAGGTGAAATGATGCTAAGAAAAATAAAATGTTTGGCACTTTTTAAATGTAGTTTGTCTGTTGGTGACTGAACAGTGTTTATTCAGTGGAAATGAAGACGAAAAAACCAAGATATGGACCAATAATGTCAATTTTTTCTTTAGACTGGGGTTAAACGGAAGGTTTTTTTGATTTGGTCTGATTTCATACACGGTTTGTAATCTATGTATTATATAAGCAGAAATGTATTTAGATCTTCATGCACAAAATTGTCTTTCATAAAATAACTGATCGAAATAAAACTATAGCCTGTTTGTACAGAGTAAATCAAAGATGCATGGATTGAGTCATAATGAGTTTTGACTGACTTTAACTTTTTCATTGTATTTGAAATATGTGGAAACGCCTCTAACATGCATCTAAACTGCAGGGTTTGATCATTTTTCTCATTAAAGGGAAAATAACAGACTTTGCCTATGATCTTTTAGGCCTGTCTCCTTTGAGTCCACACTGAGGGATGAAAGCCCAAGTAACCTCTACGTCATTCTAAATCTGACGTCATCACCGTGCGTCCTCTGTGGCTGCAGACCCCTCCTGTCCATCTCGTGGTGTTTACCGTCTCATTCAGGGACCAGTGGCCTTTGTGTTGACCGCAGCGACTGTTGGCTCGTTCCTTCGGCTCCGCTGACAACACACTGGTCATTTACCACCGGTCTACTTCAACATGGAGTCCGCGGAGGAGAAGACGGCTCCGGTGTCTGCGGCTCAGAGGAGAGCAGAGATCCGCAGGAGGAAGCTGCTCATGAACTCAGAGGACAGGATGAACAGGATCGTGGGCTACGCCAAGTCTGAGTCTGAAAACAACGGTATGAAATAAGATTCACATGAATGTTTGTTCTGCTGCGGCCCCTCCAGCGGAGACTCGTGTTGTGGCCAGCCTCATGCGTTGCTGCGTCACCTGCTGCCAGCGCTTCACCTCGATCCACGATCTGAGAACCGTCGCACCATGTCTATGCTTTGTGTAAATGTCTTTAACGGAGTTAGTTCCAGCCTGGGATTCAAGCCAGCAACCCCTCGATTCCAGTGACTCCTAGCCTGTTTCATTTCCAGTCATCTCAAAGAGAGTCAAACAGTAATTACGTCAATTAAAATAATCAATCGTTCACAGATGTGTGGCCTGTTTTTAAATGGCCAATAGTTATAATCATCGCAACAAATTGGCTTCACTATCCAATTTGCATTTAATTTTAAGTTGATTTTAAGCAGAGAAAAACGGAGAAGCTTCACATTTAGAATTGAAATATAAGTTTCCCTGATTAAAAAAAATACTTCTACAAATTAATGCATAATGTCACTGATGTTGTCCTGCTCTCTCCGCAGGAGCATCTCGTCGTCCAACAGAACCTCGCTTTCACCTCGATCTCGACAGAACTGAGCAGTGGTCCTCTTCCTCATCTTCCCCGAGACCATCGCCTTTCCTGCCGGAGGCTTCTGGGCTGGGCAGCCGCTCCCACAGTGCCACCCCAGAGAGGAGGGGCTCGCCCCTGCCAGACTGCGGTGACACACACGGAGGCTCCATAGAAGATGACATCATTGGGGTCCGGCAGAGACCCAGGGGGGAGCGGGCATCGGACGACATCAGCGGGTCCCCACCCAGGATCCTCCAAAAGTACCTGTCTCGTTTTGATGATGCCATGAAACTGCGAGGCCAGCTGGCCAATGAGAAGCCGCCCCAGGATGGAGAGTCTGAGACGGAGGAGTTTGATCCTTTCAGAGTCTTCAGACTCATCGGCAGCGTCCTCCTTGCTGTCTTTGTCAGAGTGTTTGTCTGCAAGTATCTGGTGAGTCTGCCACTGCTGGTGTCTCATTGCTATGATGACTGTGAGCATGGTGAATCCAGGAATCAAATGTGCAAAGAATTGATGTCAATAATGAGGAATCCAACTAACTTGACTGACTCATGTTTTATTTCATTCTAGTCTATATTTGCTCCATTTCTGACCCTGGAGCTAGCCTACATGGGGTTGTCTAAGTACTTTCCAAAGGTAAGTTTGCTTTTGTTATTGAATATGACAGCAAACAGTGTTATTGAGGCTCTGAAACTAAGAGAATTGTCATTTAGTGTTGCCACGTGTTTCATAGTGTCTGTGCATTACACTCCCGTTTCTCCAGGTAGAGAAGAAGACCCAGACCACTGTGCTAACTGCCGCCCTGCTGCTGTCCGGCATCCCCGCTGAGGTCATCAACCGCTCCATGGACACCTATAGGAGGATGGGCGATGTCTTTGCTGACCTGTGTGTCTACTTCTTCACCTTCATCCTCTCCAATGAGATCCTGCTCCTCTTTGGCTCAGAGACTCCCTGATGGAGGAGCAAGACTTCAGTAACCCAGCCCTCCTTCTTGTTGACCCCTCCCCCTGTTCCCCATTGCAACAAGGCATGCTTATTTACGCCCTCTGGTGTGGGTTTGCTGTCGACAGTCTGGAAATGAATCCCTGCCTTCTTTTGACCGGGGTCGCCCGTCAGCTGCATGAGAGCTCATCTCTATACAGCTCTTCAGACTTTCACTAAGGCCCAGCTCCATGTTACCGGAGACGCAAACCATGGTTACAGAGCTCTGTGCTATTTCTGCTCGCCATAGACACTAAGAAACCTAACAATGGTTTGTGTTTATTATAACCAGTGATATTTATTTTCAGCAACTGTAAAATATCAACCTGAAAGGTGGAAGAGTTAGTCTGATGTTGCAGGCGGTTCATAAGTGAACATAGATTAGATGGAATCTAACGCGACTCAGATATTTCTCGATTAAAATACATCACAACATATTCAAACGTGTGGAAAACAAAACGTTTCACTAACCGAGGCCCACACTGAGAGGCCATGTGTTGTGTTGCCACTCTCTCTGGCAGGACTAGACACAATTGTGTAACAAGTGGTTTATACTGCAATTCCAGAGAATGGTGAGACTAATAAGAGAAACTGAATCCCACCTGAGTCCTTCTATAACCTAATAAATCTAAATGTGTTGCATAAGCTGGACAAGGTGTCATATTCTCAGCTGATAGAAACCTAACACTGCAGCCTAACAAAGGTGCCTGACCTTTAAACCAAATCTCCCACAACACTATGGATGCCTCTTTTACTTTTAGCTGTGCAGGTGGTTGGAAACGGTTCATCTCATCAAAATCTAAATCTAAACTGCCACAATTGACTGTCAGAAATGTTTATGTATTTGTTTTGTTAATGTTTGACTTGATCTAGTTCATGAGCCAACTGAAATGAATTGACCACAACCCTGGAGATCAGCAGGTTACTGAGGATCTTGACCAGTTGTGAATGGTCAGTGGGTGAATACACTAGAGGGCTTATAACAGGTGGTGTACTGTATACTTTAGAATTACGTAAAACGTTAGTAACATTAAAAAAAAAAAAACAAGTGCTATGAGATTGGTTTCAACACTCAGAACAATTGATTGTTGGCTTTATTCTCAGGATTCTGATCAAATCTTTGGATTGTTTTGTAATTATTTTAACTGAGTTCTGCCATGTTTTGAATAGCCTCATTCCAGCTGAACGTACATGAAGGAGACGCTAACACACACTGTTGGAAGAGAAACAGATGAATGGATCTGAGTATCTGAAAACAAAAGGCTGGAGGGGACAATTCATTTAATATGAATGGATCAACAACATTTCATTTTCTTAATTGTTATTTGGAGGTCACAGACGAGAAGTTACACACACTCCCCAAGCTTTTGGTTTGTTAAAGATTAAAACAAACATGTTGGTAGCATTGTCATCATTCAAGTTCAAGAGATGCTGAACCTTGACAGATGAAAAACTGAAAATGTGAACTCCAGAGCAATGTTCTTGGATGACATGAACTAATGGATGTGAATCCTTTATGTCTGTGTTGTGATGGACTTCCTCATGACTTTGGTTTAGGCCATTTCCTGTTGGGCACTCACCTTTTGTTCAAAGTGGTCCAACGACATAATAAACAAATATTTTACTTTGTCTGAGAAGCATTTAGCCTATGCCATTTTGTATGGCTTTAAAAGGCAGTCAACAACATAGTGTGAACTGTTTGTTGGTAATGAAATGTAGGGTCAGTGGGAATGTGGGCAGGTTATACTGAGAGGTTCTGTCAGTGCAGCTTCAATGGGAGTCAGTGCGCTTATTTGTGTACTTTAATTCATTGGTGACGTGTTCTGCTTTGCTTCCTTCAGGCCTCATTCATATACATACGTTATATACAGTTTACTGTCTGTGTTTGTGCTGTTGACGTCCTTTCTGAGAACTTTTTATTTCATCCTAATTAATTTATTAATGTGAATATTTGTTTTTCATGTAAATGAATTGATGTGATCCTACTGTATCTTACTACTTGTCTAATCTGATTGATTTTGATAATGTTTACAGAACAACTGTTAAAATGGCTTTTACATATTTGAACGTAAGTACAAATTCAGTGTTGACATGATTTAAACAGTTTCTGCTTCAATAAAACGCATAGGATGAAAAACTGGACCGTTCTTAACAAACAAATACAAGTTATGGGACAAATTTAAGAATCTCACTTCTTGATATGTATAAAATTGTTTTATGTACCAGGGATGTGCATTTCAATAAACATGATTTGATGGATCATTTTATTGATCTCCAGATTGCAATTAAACTGACGTTTATATTTTGTTGGTTACACGTTTACCACTAGATACCACTAAGGCCACTGATTTGGTCTTGCGAAATTATTTCTCAGCCATTTTTAGGTAAGATGAAAGGACTGCATATCACTGTAGTGACCATTTTCAAGTGGTAAGAATAGATATATTTATTACAATGCATTAACCAGAAAACATGATTTAATTTTTGGTATAAATAAATTAGTGTTTGTCAGTGTAAGAGCAAGTTGTCTCTCTTATTATATATATTTTGCTCTGCATGTATATAACAGATTTGTAAAGTAAACAAATGTCCTCTGATAAGCATTATTAGATGCATCACAAAAAAGATCTTCCCCATTATCAAGTTAATAGTAGGTTGAAATGTAATTCAGATCATCGCATCTATTTATTCTGACTGTAAAGACTGATATCACACTGTTGATGTTTACGCATGCGTTTATTAACACTTGGTGATTTCATAATTGACTCATTTTGGCATCAACTGTGTATTCGAGCAAATGAGTTGGACTCGCCTCCTGACCTCCCACCAGAAGGGGGCGCACTCAGTTGTGAAGTTCGTACATTAACTGTCGCACTTCTCTGTCGCAGTTTTCTAACGCGCAGGTTCAAAGACACAAATAAAGCACCAGCCGTTCTCTGATCGTCACAACTCATGATCTGATCGAACCAGCTTTTTGCTACACTCGACTCAGTGGAACAGCGATGGGACGTGAGTCGAGGTGAGTTACAAACAATCGTTTCATTCTGCGTTTCCCTCTGTCGCTGCATTCAGCCCGTTTCATCACCGTGGCTAGCATTAGCATGCTAGCTGAGCGTGTTGGTTAACGTTGAGTCTCGCTCAGCTGTGGAGTATGAATTAAATAAGTTTTAAAACGTGCAGTCTTCAGCCGACATTTTCTGCTGCGTGCTCCTCAGACACTACAGGAAGCGCTCGGCGTCTCGCGGACGCTCGGGCAGCCGATCCAAGAGCCGCTCTCCGGACAAACGCTCCAAGAAAGACGACCGGGACCGAGACCGGAGCAGGAGGGAGAGGTCCCGCAGCAAGGACCGCCGCAGGACCCGGTCCAGAGACAGAAAGCGAGCTAGGTGGGTGTTCTGTGTTCATATGTGGTTCAAGACCTGAAAGTTGAAGACACCAGTTATTTAAAGTCAGGTGTCTGGTTTATTTTTATTCAGCTTACTTTATCTGTGATGAGTTCTTTGATCATTATTTTTGCGACACTAAGATCACAAATGCAGTAGACGTCCACTGTCACAACATCCAGGCTGGAGAGGAGATTTTGATGGGAATCTTTGTGGTGTAAAACCATAAAATTGTAATGGTTTATGTTTTAAGATGGTGAGATTAAAGAGGGGAAACTGAAAGCAAAATCTAAGTGGATCTTTGTTGGGTTGTCAGTGGAATTTGTTCCCATCAAATATAATAAAATTATTTATTTCAGGAGGCTTTGAATTAGCTTGCATGCACTTGTTTGAATTTTCTTGAGATAACAACATCAGTTATTTTTGAAAAAGACACCATTCTCTGTATGGTCATTTCTGGTTTTATATCATATGTTTGTTTTTCAGGCGATCCAGAAGCAGAGACAGGAGGAGGTCCAGAAGCAGAGAAAGGAGGAGGTCAGGCAGCAGGAGCAGAGCCCGGAGGTCCAGATCTGTCAGCCCCAACAAGAGTAGGAGAACAGATGAAAAGTGAGACATAAAATTAACTAATCAAAAGCTCAGAGAATCTCCAGGACACACTCCTGCAGCATACACAATGAATTAATTTCTGGGCGTGATGGTCACAATCACTGCAGTTTCTATTGCTCTCTTTTGTTGTCTTCCATACAGATCAAGGAGCAAGGAGGAGGACAACATTGAGCCTATATCTGAGAAGAAAAAGGTTAAAGAGGAAAAAGAGGATGAAAAGGTTGAGGACGTAAGTGCTGGAGCTTCTGTTCTTGCCAGTCAATAACATTTCACCACACAGTAGAAGGAGAATGTTAGAGGTCTTTCTTTTGTGTCTGTGCAGCAAGATTTTGACCAGAACAAGCTGGAGGAGGAGATGAGGAAGAGGAAGGAGCGGGTGGAGAAGTGGAGAATAGAGCAGAGGCAGAAGGCAATCGAAAGCATCGGAGAGATCAAAAAAGAACTGGAGGAGATGAAGCAGGGCAAGAAGTGGAGCCTCGAGGATGATGATGGTGAGGAAGCACAATTTTAAAATAACCTCCTATATTTATAATTCATCATCGTATGCTATTTATTATCAACAACCTGACGACCGATCATTTTAAATTATGAAAGCATCATGTGTCCAGTAAAAGTTTGGTAATTGTGATTGATTTGGAGTTTTGTTAAGAGCCTAATGATTGACTCTTCATTTTAGACGACGACGAGGATGGCTCAGCACCTATGGAGGGAGATGATGATGAGGATGGAGAAGGAAAAGAGGAGATTAAAGAGGAGATAAAGCAGGACAAGGAGGAGGAGGAACAGGAGAAGGACACTCCCATGGACCTTCAGGCTGAGGAGGATGACATTGATCCTCTGGACGCCTACATGGAGGAGGTGAAACAGGAAGTGAAGAAATTCAACATGGGAGGAATGAAGGGAAACGACCAGGTGAGTGTGAGAGGTTATTTTCCTGAGTTGCCATCAACATCACTTTGTCTCTCAGCATGCTTGACAAAACGATGATTGTGTTTTTAACTCCTCAACAGAAAGGAGCAATGACGGTAACTAAAGTGGTGACCGTTGTGAAAACCAGGAAAGGACCTCACACTCACAAGAAGAAGGGAGAGCTAATGGAGAATGACCAGGATGCCATGGAGGTTAGTTTCACCCAGTTAAGTATGTCACATGTGCAGTAATTAATCCTACCGTTCTGCCTTGAGAATGAATTTTTCTGCCGTTTTGTTTGACAGTACTCATCAGAGGAGGAGGAGGTGGATCTGCAAACGGCTCTGACAGGGTTCCAGACCAAACAAAGGAAAGTCCTGGAGCCTGTGGACCATGGGAAGATCCAGTATGAGCCATACCGCAAAAACTTCTATGTGGAAGTGCCTGAGCTTGCCAGGATGTCTCAAGAAGGTCAGTGAACAGATATCAATCCTCATTTCAGTTTGGATATGTTCCAGAGAGTCTGCCTTACACACATTCACGTATTGATGATATTTATTGGATTCTACACACGTATGTATCTTTATCTAACCCCCTTGCCTTTATAACGCCTTTCTTTTTGTGTTTTTAACTTGTGCAGATGTGAACTCCTACAGGTTGGACCTGGAAGGCATTATTGTTAAAGGGAAGGGCTGCCCCAAACCCATAAAGACCTGGGTGCAGTGTGGGGTATCAATGAAGATCCTTAATGCTATGAAAAAGTGAGTCTGATTCATATGGTAACTGTGGTGGAGCAACTTTCTGGAGGAAATATCAATGGTGATCATTTCTCCCAAATGTACCCAGGCACAACTATGAGAAGCCCACCCCTATCCAGGCCCAGGCCATCCCTGCCATCATGTCTGGCCGAGACCTCATTGGAATCGCGAAGACCGGCAGTGGGAAGACCATAGCCTTCCTGTTGCCCATGTTCCGACACATAATGGACCAGAGGCCCCTGGAAGAGTCTGAGGGACCCATCTGTAAGTCAATTTCACTTTTGATGATATTACTCAGTAAATATGTTCCATCAAAGTTAAGACATGGTGGAAATTAGCACTCAACACGCGTTCTCTCCCCACAGCTATAATCATGACTCCGACCAGAGAGTTGGCTCTGCAGATCACCAAGGAGTGCAAGAAGTTCTCCAAGTCGCTGGGACTCAGGGTAGTGTGTGTTTATGGAGGCACTGGCATTAGTGAGCAGGTAAATCTATTTTGAGCAAATTCTTTGCAACTCACTGCCATGTAAACTGTCTGAACAGGATATTAATTATGTAATTTGTTGTTGGGTTGCAGATTGCTGAGCTGAAGAGAGGAGCTGAGATCATTGTGTGTACACCCGGAAGAATGATTGACATGTTGGGGGCCAACAGTGGTGAGTTCATATGCTTTTTAATTCTGATGCTTGACGCAAACTCCTTTTGATGCCTTATGAACATTTAGTTAAATAACGTGCATGGAATTAATGTTAGAAAGCAATGAAGCACATAATGATCCACGTCAGCACCACTTACTAAACTGTTGCACCATTTGACCACCTCTGGGATCAGTCATATCTACAAGACTTTGATGTGTCCTTGTGGTGCTGCCTCCATGGTTATTCAGTCTCGAACCAAGGATGACCATAATATATGACATCTGTATCCTTACTTGGATATATATAATTTTTTATTTGAAATGTAAATAATCTGAATGCTCAGTGTTGTTGTTTAACTAGGCCTAAATATTCTTCCATAATTGTTTTTATTAAACTGCCTCACATGTGCAGCTTAATATTCAAAGCGCAAAGATTTTCATGGATCCCCAACACCTTATCTGCTCTTTATTAATCTTTGTTGATGTAGTTTCTATAAAAAAGCATTTTAGAAGCTCTGACTATTCATGTAAAACTGGAGAAAGGCTGGGGATGTTTTCACATGCTAATGACTTGCTTATATTTGGTGACACTTAATTTTACGCTATGTTGATGGTTATTCAAGTACAAGGGTTTCTGTGGCTTCCACACATGCGAGGTAATCTGTAATATGTTTCCCTTGTAGGTGAAAAGGCGCTTGGTCAGATAATGCTTGATGGGGCTCCATCTCATGTATTGTATCTTGAGGCTGTTTTCTGACTTTTACAGGTCCCTCATGTCCCTGAGATGGTACGCAAGACCAGAGACAACAAAACAACATTTTTATATTCAATATAAATTAAATTTAAATCCTGGCCATTTGAAATTAGACCAGTGAAGTGTAACGTGAACCACCTGTATCCAGTAAAAGGTTTTCTGTGTTTTTTTTAATTAGTTTCTGAAGAATAGGAATCATGGCTGACCTTTTTTCTCCCTGCCCAACTCCGTTGGTGCACAGGTCGAGTCACCAACCTGCGAAGAGTAACGTATGTGGTGTTGGATGAAGCAGACAGGATGTTTGACATGGGCTTCGAGCCGCAGGTGGGTGTCTTTTATATTTACACTGGGGTCTACATGGTCTCACCATAATGTTTTTGTCTGTTGGTGCACAATGCTCAATGTTTTTTTCACTGGTCCAATAAAGGAAATGAGAAAATTCACAAACTTCCACGCGTCCTCTGTTTCCTCCACCAGGTGATGCGTATCGTGGACAACGTGCGCCCAGACCGTCAGACAGTCATGTTTTCAGCCACCTTCCCCAGGGCCATGGAGGCACTGGCTCGCAGGATCCTGATAAAGCCTATTGAGGTCCAGGTGGGAGGCCGCAGTGTTGTCTGCTCGGATGTGGAACAACATGTGGTAAATCATCTACATTTCATCTCTAAATGGAAATGGTTCATTTTAAAAGTAACTTGGTTATTTTGTTTTCCCCCTTTAAATCCACACTGATAACTTATCAGAGCTCTCACGTGTCTCTGACTGCCTTCTTTGTTTCTGCAGCTGGTGATTGATGAGGACAAGAAGTTCCTGAAGCTGCTGGAGATTCTGGGTCATTACCAGGAGAAGGGCTCAGTCATTATCTTTGTGGACAAACAGGAGCATGCGGACGGTCTGCTGAAAGACCTGATGAAAGCCTCGTACCCATGCATGTCGCTGCATGGAGGTAAGCCACTAGGATTCACCAGGATTCCACATTGAAATGAATCACGTCATCATGTATACAGATGAATTTATATGAAGTATGTAAAGGAAATCCCATGCCATGGTTTCCTCTGCAGGAATTGACCAGTATGACAGAGACAGCATCATCAATGACTTCAAGAATGGGTCTTGTCGCCTCATGGTGGCTACCTCTGTGGCAGCCAGGGGCCTTGACGTCAAGCAGCTCATCCTGGTGGTCAACTACAATTGCCCCAACCACTACGAGGACTATGTCCACAGGGCTGGCCGCACGGGCAGAGCTGGTAACAAGGTCAGTCACCCGAAACAGGCTGTAACTCAGTGAGTTGCATGAAACTCTAACGTCTCTCTCTCTCTCTCGCTCTCTCAGGGATACGCTTACACGTTCATCACCCAGGACCAGGTTCGCTATGCTGGTGACATCATCAAAGCATTGGAGCTTTCAGGTTCTCCAGTCCCACAAGAGCTGGAGCAGCTCTGGGCCTCCTTCAAAGACCAGCAGAAAGCGGTGAGAGGAATATAAACCGTAAAGAGTATGCTCCTGTGTGCAACAAAGCTTCATTCAATCTTAAAGCAACACTGTACCTGATCTTTTTTCCCTCCCAACAGGAGGGTAAGATCATAAAGAGCAGCAGCGGCTTCTCAGGAAAGGGCTTCAAGTTTGATGAGACCGAACATGCTCTGGCCAACGAGAGAAAGAAGCTGCAGAAAGCTGCTCTCGGCCTGCAGGACTCAGATGATGAGGATGGAGCCTTGGATGTGAGTGACCCTTTAAGTTTCGTTTGTTTATTGCATGATTTATTTGCATGCATGTTAGCCGTTTCCCTGTGACATGATCATTACAGAGTAATCAGTTAGGTCCAATCCCACTCAGTTGTCCTGTTACTTGTCCCCTTCCTCAGATTGAGGAGCAGATAGAGAGTATGTTCAACTCCAAGAAGAGGGTGAAGGATCTCTCTGCTCCCGGGGCGGCCGCCGGTGCTGCAGGAGCAGTGTCCAGCACAGCAGTTGCCAGTGGAGTGGGGTTGCCAGGCCTCGGACCCACGTCGGCTGGAAACATCCAGAAACTGGAGATGGCCAAGAGGCTGGCACTCAAGATCAACGCTCAGAAAAACTTGGGAGCTGAGGCTCAGGTAAGTTAAAAAGTGCAGAAGCGCTTCATCTAATGTTTCTTTTCTCTATTTCACATGTGTATAGTGTCACAATAATTTTTCAGTAAAAAATACCAAACAAGCTCTTTCCCTTGTACAGGACGTGATGCAGCAGGCCACGAACGCCATCCTGCGGGGAGGCACCATCATGACACCCTCTGTGTCGGCCAAGACCATCGCGGAGCAGCTGGCAGAGAAGATCAATGCCAAGCTGAACTACACGCCCGTTGAGAAGCTGGAGGAGGAGCGCCAGGCGGCCGAACAGTCAGAGACCGTCAAGAGATACGAAGAGGAGCTGGAGATCAACGACTTCCCTCAGGTCGGCAGCACACAGTGCAGAGCCCTGCTGGACTTTTCTGCACATTTCTTAATGATCAACACTAAAAACAGCCAAAGATTTAAATCATTTATATTAAAAAGTCAGAGTGGTCGAGAGTGGTTCTTTATCTGACTTGAACAAGTAGACAAAGAAAGGTATTTAATATCATCCTTTTTCTGTGCTTCACCAGACGGCCAGGTGGAAGGTGACGTCTAAAGAAGCTCTGCAGAGGATTGGTGAATACTCTGAAGCTGCCATCACCATCAGAGGAACATATTTCCCTCCAGGCAAAGAGCCAAAGGAGGGAGAACGCAAAATCTATCTGGCTATCGAGAGTATGTGTTGGAAAATAATAGCTCACTCCTAATTGTATCTGTCTATTGAATAATAGAACTTTTTTTCCTGATGTTTATTTGCTAACTTGTTTGTTTTCCAGGTGCTAATGAGCTCGCTGTGCAAAAGGCCAAAACAGAGATTACTCGGTTAATCAAGGAAGAACTCATCAGATTAGTAAGTATCTTTTGTTGATTGAAATCAAAATCTTAAATATGTGGCTTTTTCTTATGCTCAAATGTTTGAGTTTCTCTGTATGTTTCAATAACAACATGTTTCTCGTCATCTTTTCCTTCCAGCAAAATTCATACCAGCCGACAAGCAAAGGCCGATACAAAGTGTTGTAGAGGAGAAACCACAGGTTGCTGGATTGTTCGTTTCTCAGCTGCTTCCTGTCATCTCTCTTGTGTCATCAGATTGGTTGAAGAATGTTTTATTCTATATTTTTAATAATGGCAAGTTTAGTGTATGTGTTTCTATTTTTCATCAGCTTCATCCTAAAGCTGTTATCAGACATGGACTCCAGATCATGACATTTCTTTGGAATTTCTTTTAAATATTTTGGAGCAAATGAGTCCGACATTTGCGTTCTGGCATAAAGCCCCTGTGGAAGATGTCCAGAGTTCAGTCTGAAGGCAGCTTTAGTTTCAAGTAATTTTTTTTTTTATGAAAAAACAAATGTGATGCTGTTTTCATGTTCGGTGTCATCAAACAATCGGGATTCAACAACAAGCTAAATACAACATGTCTACAAATAGTGAATATTTTTTTGTTCAGATTTGTTTGTAAAGGCCACATACCAGCCATTGTCCTCATGAAGAAACCCTGAAATCTGTTTTTACTTTCTCTCTGAATAAAACCAGATGTTAATAAGGAAGTACAGTTTTTAGAGTTTATTTCAATGTATCAACAAAAAATCAACAAACAAGCCCTTTCTCAGTATTTCCTTATCAACTAGTTTTCACTGAAACATTAAATTGAGATAAATATATATACATTTACAAATATACAAATTTAAGTCAATATCCTTCACATTTATCTGTTGTCTTTGATAAACTAACAGGAAATTTGAAACCATCCAATCCAACCAACCTCCAATCAAATGTGAACAAAAGCTATTTACCCTCAAAAGAATACTTGAAATACTTCTCTCCATAGAGTTGTGTTGATTGGTTCTTTGCAATGACTTGTCTATTATCTCCAGTGAAAGCCATTATTCAGGGGTATGTTTTTAGTAACAGACACTGAAGGTCATAATCTGATTTGCTCTGGATACTGTACATTCCTAATTATTCTAATACTGTGAGCAGAGCAGCTATATTATGAGTCAGTATAGGAACAATAGTCCATTTTAAAGCAGTGTGCTGAGTGCAGATGTCCAATCCAGAGGAAAACAGCTGCTTCTGGAGGGGAAGGAGGAAAACCCGCTGTGCGCATGCGCACACTGCGCTCCACCGTCTTATTAATTTTTAATGGAAAATGGCTGCGTTTCTTATCCAAACCTCTGGAGCTGGGAGATAAAAAACCCCTTCGTCTTCCTGCACCGTCCCTTCTCTTCTTCGTCGCCGTCTCCACGCTGTGAGCACCGGGTTTCTCCACGTTGTGTGACCGACGTCCAGCGGGAAGAGGAGCAAGATTTCTGAGGGAAAATGGATCCGCTCACGCTTTGAGGGATGAAAGATCATTTTTCTCTTTAACCCTTTCTGCTCCCAGATCTGCGAACAATCGAGGTACAGACACCTCAGGGCGAACACGTCTGCGGACAGACTGAGGTGATGAGAAATGTCCCATGAGTGTCCTCGTGTGTTCTTTCACGTACAGCGTCATTCAGGCCGGCAGCAGCCTTCATGCTCGGATGTTACACGGGAGCTGAAGTGACATGCAGGGCAGGAGTGTGTGTGTGTGTATTGTCGTCTGGACGCCAAAATGCAGAAACCCTGCTCATCCTTTTTGTGAATGGGTGTTACTACAGCAAACCGCGTGTGTGTGAACACATAGTAAATTCCCCACCTCCCTGCATCCTCAGCTCAGAATCCTCGTAACTTAACTTTTTTTTAAAAAAAATAACATTTATACCCTCACATTAGCAAACAGCAATTTATTTTGTTTTGTTTATATTTGTTTTTAGTTAACATCTTTTGCGTGTTGACATACGTGAAATATTTAGGTTTTTCAATAAAGTTTATTTATTAATATTGAAAATGGCAAACAAAAGTAAGCAGTTAAAAGCTATTAGAAGATCACACAGCATGACAGCACACGGCTGAGGATGTTTCATCATTTTGTTAACTTAGATTTGGAGTAGAATCCACACAACAGTGTCTGTCCCTGTGCGTGATGATCACATACTTACAGCTCGGTTTCCTCCTCCCAGCAGACGATGCTGCGCCAGGTGACCAGCGGCGACTTCTGCATGACCAACCGGCCCTCGTGCCTCGCGGAGGACGGCCACCACCCTGCCTCCCACTTCGACCTATGCGCCTCCCAACCCAACAAGTTCTACCCCCCTCCCCCGTCCTCGTCCCTTCAGATGACCCTGACACCAATGGCGCTGCCCGCCCAGAGCCACAAGCCCATGGTGTGCCAGAGACAGGAAGTGCATGCGGGTAAGATAGCAGACATTAAAAGCTCCGATCAAGGGCCAGAGGACACCAAGAAGAAGAGCAAGGCCGCGGGGAAGACGGGCAGGCGCGGGAGGCCTTTAGGAACCACCAAGCTGGCCGGGTACAGAACCAGCACGGGCCGACCACTGGGCACCACCAGAGCTGCTGGTTTCAAGACGAGCCCCGGCAGACCGCTGGGTACGACCAGAGCGGCGGGATACAAGGTCAGCCCCGGTCGGCCCCCTGGCAGCATCAAGGGCTTCTCTCGCCTCAACAAACTGGCTTATGGTAGCACCTGCAGCGGCGCGGCGTTCCCCTATCCGCTGCCACACAAAGAAATAATCTGTGAACCTTCCTGCAAAGAGAAGGCGGCAAACGAATGAAGGCTCTGTTTCTGCTTCCCCCTCAGTTCGTGAACTAAGAGATGCATGTGTACAGATGTTGGGGGGGTGTGACTGGACTCTTTTCCAGTCTGCTGTGACTGGGACGAGAGGATTTTCTATGATTCGTGCTGGTGTCATCTGTGTGCCTGCCACTTGATATGTCACTGTTACTCCTACAGTGCTACTGCTGGAGCTCTACAAGCTGTGGAACGTTTAACTACTCTACACTGTTTCTGTCATCATGGGGAGAAAGTGACTCCAGATGTCCATTGAGCAAGGTGCTTTGATCTTAGTAACTGTGGTGGTTATTCACGACTAGTTTCATTTGCATTTTAACTTCAACAGATTGTTGAAGAACCCATTTTAAAATGTCACGTGTGTAAAATCAAATCAAATATTTCGTCTATGTCAGTGAGGAAACGTTGGGGATTAAGTGTGTTGCTCAATGGCACTTGAATACATAACCAGGCATCTCAAACTAATAACTACTAGTTATTACAACCTTTTTCCACTTAACCAAATAAATATAAGTGCAAATAAAGTCACTCATTCGCCACGTAATGTATTCATGTTATTTGCATGCAAATGTTTTTAAAGCAGTTGAAAGTCACAGATTATTTTTCACTCAAAAGTATCAAACTTAAAAAAGGCAGAGATTCACTTGATCTCTTTTTTTACCCAGTTGCTTGTAAAATAATTGTATCAATTATTTTAATCCGTCATTTAAATAAATAATTTAATGTTCAAATTTGTATCAGATTTAAAAAATATGTATTTGGTACACAATCAAAACCTTGTAGAGCACTTGGCCAAACTGAAGAAATGGAATTGTTTTATTGGTTTACTGGTCACATTTTTCACAGCATGTTCATTGCATCATAAATACCGTCAGTCACATGTAGTCCAGTATAATTTTTATCGGAATATTTGCCACTGTAGGATCATGTTTGATCTTTGCCTGAAGAATACGCATTGGTATAATTCATATGTTTAGAAATCAGATCCAGAGAGTGAAGACATTTATTTGATTTGGTGCAATAACCTGTCGTAATGTATATTGTACTGTGTAAACTTTGATACTATCACTTTATATTATTGTTGTATTTTGATACTGTTGTACAAGGCCTTTTACCACTTGTTAAGTTAAGGTGTGTTTGCTTTAACAGGTTACTCAAACATACAAACACTCTTTGCACCCTCTACCAAAGAATATGACGTTATCTATCTTTATTTGATCAAAGAAAATACTCCATTGTCTCACAACGTAACCTGAGCATGAAAACTTCTGTATAAAATGTAAATGAAGAAGCACTGGCCTGTGAAAGATGGTATGATTGTTTGGAATACTACAAAAAGCTTTGAGTAATTACTGCATCTCAAGCCTCGGAACACGCAGGTGTAGTTGTTTTATGGACAGCTGATTGAAGAGATTGTACATTTCAACACATTGACGATATCAGTTCTCTTTCTATAGGTTGCAAATGTAGCCACGTATTTTTTTTGTTGAGGTTCTGGCTGACGTGTTGCCTACCTATCGCATTCCAGAGGTTGGATCCTTCTTTTACAGTCTAAGTTTCTAACCGATGTGTTCTATATTTTTAAAATACACATATGAAGATGTCTGGATGCATTGTCAAATGACATCTGCCTTTTTCACAGCAGATATTTTGACAGAGATGTTAAAGTACATGCAGGCTATAGATGCTAAAGTTTAGTCTTATTTAGCTGTTTGCTGTCGTGCATGCTGGCTCATTGGCCTCTTGACACTTCATTAGATTAATGTTGTTTGTAACACGTTAAGGCTTGTTTGCTGTGAAAAGGGGCATCTGTCTGAGTCTCTGTCTGTCTGTCTGTCTGTCTGTCTCTCTCTCTAGCTGCTGAAACCTAAAGAGCATTTCACTGAAAAGCTGAAACATGTTTACTGTTTGTCTTTATTCTTGGCTAACTGGACGTCTGCCACAGGCTTTATCCTCTGTTGGTCAGCAGCTACAGTTCTATTGACCCTCTGACACTGTGTTTCAATGAATCAAAGTGGCATTTCAATCTGATTATCAAACCAGAGCAATGTGATCTGCATTCACAAAATTTGTATTTTATTTATTATTAGGATATTTTGAATCACGTGTTCATTATGTAGAAGAGCTCTAGCACAGAAAACATGTCTTGCCCTGTGAGACTTATGGGATGTTTTGTTGTTGAATGCTGTTTGTGGTAATAACTCAGGTAATATTTGGTTAATATTCTCAGATTATTATTTTTCAGCTCAGTTGTGGCTGATGTTCATTAAGTCGGGAAAATGGATTGGAAAAAAAGCATGAACATGTTTCAGCTTCAGCTCGTTGAAATAAAAACTGTAAGTTCTACTGTTAATCTTGGTGTATGGTTAGGTCAGGCAAGTGGGGCTTTTCAGTTCTACTTAAAAATTGATTTCTTTTGACAATAGGATTAGCAGTGGCTGCCGTCAGCCAGGTGTTTGGTGTGAGTAATGTTTCAATAAGAATTAAAGCAGGACTTGTTCTGCCACATGAACATCCCATGGATTTTGTGTCATATTGTCACAGATGTGAGGTGTTCATAGAGTAAATGATGAGAATCTAGCAGATGATGGGTGCAATGACTGCCTCTGTTTCACTGTTAAGTTCTTTATACAATAATTTGATAAATGTTTGGACTTGATGGAAAGGTGGATTACTGAAAAACAGCCTCAGTAGAGTGGTTATTTTATTGACATTCATTTGTAGCTGTTATATTTTTAGTTAAATCAGGTCTTTCCCTTTTTTTGAGTGAACATTATTTCACACACCACCTTCAGCATGTAATCCTGACCTGGTCCATAGTCTGTAGATCGGGAGAAGATGTGAAGCTCAGTTATTCCACATGTTTGACTGGAGAGGCCTGTGAAGCTTTGTATCATTCCGACTTTATCCCTGCATGATTATTGTGGAATGTTCAAAAGTTGATTAATAAATCTGAAAGTTATTATTGTTGTTATTGTTATTACTATTATTATTATTATTACAATAATAACAATAATATAAAACTTCGTCACATATTTATATTTTTTATTAATATTTAAGAATATGGATGCAATATAAGATGTGTTATAGAATATTTAGATAATATTTTTAAATTTTTATTAACTCACAAATTATTCACATTGCGCCAGCAACAGACACTGACCCGATACAACGTGATACGCAGGAGCTGACTTCCTGTCTACCCGGATGTGGGGTGTTTATTTAGTTCCGGACTGCTGCAGCACTGCACATTGGTTCCTACTTGCCGCAAAACATGATCACACAACATGTCGCTATAACCGCTCACGGTTGAGTGTAGCTGGACACAGTTTGGAGCCATGGCGGGGAGTTTGAGCAACCTTTACATTTCCTGTGTTTTATTATTAATTAGTAGTCATTCTGGTGTTTTAAAGTGTTCGTTAGTGACAGCTCAAGGTAAGAGAAACAGTCGCCTGTTAGCTACACAGAGCTAACACTGTTTATAATCGGACATGGTAACTACATTTTTGTCAGATTTCAACGGTAGCATGTGGATTGTAACGTTTAAATCTTTTACCATCTTCATCACCTCAAGTCAGTTGAATTATCAAAGCTAATAATCGTTTTGAATATATTTAGGAAAAGCTAGTCTTCACACGACAAGGACCTAAACTAAAACATATGTGTAATAAGAGTTTTGACTTCAGGAAACAGGAAGTTAGACAGCATAACAGCAAAGAAAGAAAAGTCTTATGTACAAAGCCTATTTATTATGATGTCATTTTTCAGATACTGATGACTTGCTTGAGGTCTCACTGTCAGAGGAGGCAGTTTCTGACTTGGAGAACAGCCCCAAGTTTGTTGAAGCAGAAGACCTGGAAACTCTGCCCAAGAGGCAGTTCAAGACGGCTGAGATAGCAGATGCTGTGATGGGCACTGAAGCCCCCATTGATCCATCTGACATCGAGTCCCTGTTCCCGAAAAATGTGAAAGACTTCCAGTCAGGTTTTTCGCCGCCTTGTGACGAGGTTAGCGCCCAGTGTTCTTTGTCTTCTGTGGCTGATAAAGAAGCACTGCTGGAAGAGACGAGCGCTGAACCATCACAGAAGGTTAGTCTATTGAAGAGGAGGAGATGAAGAGATGTTACATGTCATTGTAAAGTGTAAAAAAAAAAAAGCTAATTTTTGTTTTTGTTTTTGTTTTTCTGATTAAGAGACTAATGAGACATATACATAGTGAAGTGGGTAGTTCCCAGCACTTAACTTTTCATTGGCTGTTTCCGCCAGGTCACGCTTGACATTGTGCATGCCGCTGTTTCAACCTCTGAGGAGCAGAACACCACAGAAACTGCCAAGACCTACAAAGTGAATTGTGATAAGAGGAACTTCACAGCAACGGACAGTTTTACAGTGCATGTCCTCAATGCTTCACAGGTATTCATGTTGCCCTCTTGAGGTCCACTAGATGCCTGTTTGCAGTTTCATTCTTTTTATGTGAATTTATATTTTCTAATATTATTAACTGATAAAAGAACATCAGTAATCTAGCTCTATAATATTGTGTAAACACAGGTAAAATCAAGCTTTGTTTTATACTAATACACCAGAAAGTCTGTGTTATATGTAAAACTATTACAAAAAATGTTGACAGTCGCTATCCATTGATGCTGTGATGGGCACCTAGTTTTGTTTAAATCCCTCAGATTCTCAAAATGTCAGAGTAGATTTCCGTACCTGTTTATTCTATGAGAAAAAAAATCGAAACCCATCCCTCCATCTGTTTCGCTGCCTGCCATCTTAGGACCTGATGGAGTTCCTGAATGTGAACAGCACAGAATGCTCTGTTGTGCTTTTCTTCACTGCTTGGTGCCAGTTCTCTGCCAGCCTAGCACCTCACTTCAATGCCCTACCCAGAGTCTTTCCCAGCATGCACTTCTTGGCACTTGATGCCTCTCAACACAGCAGGTAAGTGGTTTTCAAAAATGTAATTTCATCATTTTTAATTTAGGTGTCAACATTTGTAATTATAATGTATTGTCTGGCTGCATCTTCCACCAGCCTCTCCACAAGGTTTGGGACCGTGGCTGTGCCCAACATTCTTTTGTTCCAGGGGGCCAAACCCATGGCTCGCTTCAACCACACTGACAGAACACTGGAGACGCTCACCTCATTCATTAGTAACCAGACAGGTATGAACAGTAAAGAAACTTTCTGATATTGATGTTGAAGACTTATACCTGAACATAAAGCATGTTGTCTCTTGTCTGTGCCAGGGTTTGAGTCTGGCCCTGACAGAAATGTGACGGATGCGGATCGCCTGGGCCCCCTCCCCAGCGTCCCAGTGAGGAGCATAGACTGGCTACTGGTGTTCTCCATCCTCTTCATCACAGGCTTCTCTCTATACGCCATCCTGAGAACTGACAGCATCCGCTGGCTGATACCGGGACAGGAACATGAGCATCAGGACTGAAAATGCAAATCAGACTAACACTTTTAATTGATAAAAAATAAATGTGTTATTTATGCTAATTTGTCCATTTTTCTTTTTTTTTTTTACACTAAATAAAACATTTAAACCATCTTAAACCATCTTTAATTAAAACCAATATGATTATGTCTTGTTGTTTGGTCAATTTTCTCCCTCTGTGCCTATTATCACATTTTCAGCTATAATTCCAAACAATGGCAAGAGCCCTGAGGGCAGACAGCTCACTTGACTAAATATTTTATATTTTTCTGTTGGAAATTAGGCATTAATGCTTTGCTGAAGGTATCTCCTGGACTCTGAAGCTGCACTACCAGCATTGTGCAAATAACATAATTTTATCTTATTATTTTCATTATAACAACCAGCCTACCTTCTCTGCCAGACTCCACGGAACACTTAAAGAGTTTAAGGGATAAATGGCATCGCAGCTATATTTTATTAAATTAAAAACCCTGAATCAGTTTCACTTGAATTAATTACACAGAAACACTTGGGTCAGGCACGCTCCCAGGTAGTTAAGGCATTGTTTTATTCAGGCAGTTAACTGAGCAGCTATGTCGCAGAGTGAGAGGACGAGCAGAGGTAAGGGGCCGAGGGAGGACGGCGGACAAAGCGCTGACTATGTTCGGGTTAATGTTTAGCCTGAGGACGGTCAGCTCATGGGCCCGCGGCGGTCACCATCTCTCCGGACTACACAGTCTGCTGCTGCCGCCGCCTTCCTCCAGGAACCGCTCTTCTAAAATGGTGAGTGAGAGTTAGCGGGTGTTAGCTTTAGCCTGTCATATCATCGCACGCGAGGCTGGAAGTGGCACAGGTGCAGCGGTAAGCTCACCAGACTCAAGCCGAGCACTGAGCAGACCTGTGGGAGCTGAGCCCGCTGCAAGCGTGGAGCGCAGGGTGGAACACACCAAACTCCACTTGGAAATACTCCAAATTAAAGTTCCCCCCTTGTTACTGTGAACTGACGCCGATTTTATTAGTCATACCAGTTGCATCGTGAACGTTGCTCCATTCGGCGGAAATTGTTTTAACTTTTTGAAGGAAGTTAACTTGAAATGTACACGACTGGAACTTCGTGTTCACGAACGCCTCTTATTCATTAAGTTCTCGTGGGATGTTATTTAGGTGAATATCTAGAATAGAGTTCTGTTGGTCGCGTCAGAGCCGAAGTGAAGAGTTGTCTGTAACAGGTCAGCCAAGACAAACGTGTCCATATTGTTGTGTATGGAGTTCCAGGTCAACACAGGGGCTCGTTAAATTACCAGTGAGGCCAGTGTGACTCATTTCTAGTGGTTTGCTGCCGCTGTGTGGACACAGAACAAATAACATGCAGGGAACTGCTGCTGTTTTAAAACTTTATTACAAGCCCGTGGTGTCAGTTTATAATACATTTTGTCATACTAATCAAGATACTAATCTGTGTATATAACTGCATGGTATACTGTAAATGTACCCATATTTAACACTTCCCCTTATATATTAAACACTGAATTTTGTTGTTTTGTTGATGTGCTCTTTTAACATGCACCATCCATCACGGGTCCACATGATCCCATGTGACTTGTCTACATTGTTTCTCACCCCAGTCGAGAGGGTGTCGCTCCTTGTACACAGGAGGCAAACTGTAAATTAAGAATATTTTATGAGTAAAATTTAAATCTCAGCAACTTTGAAAATAAACTGACTGTATGATGAAGTGTGTGTTTGGTGTGTCTCCAGTCGTCGGACGCCCACTGGCTCTCCCCTGCAGACCGGGAGGAGATGGTGATGGAGCTCAGGGCCACAGGCTGGGTGGAGGTGGAGGAACGAGATGCCATCTTCAAAGAGCTTCACTTTAAAACCTTTAATCAGGTCTGTGTGTCTTAAGATGTTGATGTGCTTCTTTTCTGACATTTTTTTAAAAACTGAGGTTATGGGTTTTTGGATCAGTTTTTGTCAGTGAGATGATACAAATTCATAACAGCAAAGGTCATGATTAAATGTCACCTAGTTGTAGTTCAGGTCAAACAAGTGTTTTAAAATAGTCTTTTTATTCAAACTTGGAATTAAGTCAGACATCACCTGTGGGCTCGATTGACTGTTAAGTCACTGAGAACAGGTACATGGATCAGCTGTGGGTGAGTCTGACTTTTGGTTTCTTCTATTGACAATAATGAAGAAAAGTAAAAACAGTTTCCTTCCAGCACAAGAACAAATCATGTCCATTACTGTACTGTTGATGCCAAGTGCATGTGTGTGGAGGTTATATATCTTCTTAAAGAGAGAATGTGCGCACACGCACACATTCAGACTCAGACTCAGGCAGCACACATCTGCTTCAGTGTTTGTGGTGTGTTATTCCAGACGGCTGGTACAGTCCGTGATCAAGTGTTTGTAGTGGTGGAGATCAGTCTGCGTCTGTGATCCGCTGTGGTCTTCAGGGGGCTGTTGAACACTGGTTTGATGGGGATCTGGACGAAGACCGCCACATGCATGCAGGCCAGCTTGCTAAACATCAGAATCGCACAAATTCATCTGTTTATATACTGATTGGTTGCAGGTGTAGCGAGTTCCTCTTCGCTTTTGCTGGTTCCATTTGTTTCCATTTGCTGGGTTCCTACCTATAAATAGAAGCATTTAAGAATTTTGAAAAGTTGTTGGTTTTGAGAGAAGCCTCCATTCTTCATGCTGTTATAGTGAAAGTAGCATGGATGAACAGGCTCTTAATGAAGCTGGAGCATATGGGAAATTTCACATGAAGAACGGAAAAAAAGAAATACTGAAAGTGTTATTGCACGTTGGTACAAAACAACAATGAGCATTTACTTTTATTTATTTGCATGCATTTATTTGAAAACGTTTATTATGGATTTTTTTAAAAAATGGTGGTATGTCATAACCTGAACCTACCTTATTCTACACTGGATGACGTGATATTGACATGTATGAAATGAAAGAAGAACACCTGCGGTTAACAGAGGAAAAACGGCAGTTTCATACCACATGTCATCTCCTCAAGAAAGTAAACAAAAGGACAATGATTTACACACACAAAATGAATTTGAGCCCTTTGATATTGTATTTGTGGAATATTATTAACAAGGATACTGTAGTAACCAAAACAATGAAGAAAAGTAAAGAAATATGCAGTGGGGGTTTATTTACAGTTGGTCCATACATTTTGTGGTCCTGGTGAGTTGTGAGAAAATGTGCTGGAAATGTTTGAAACACGTCTTGAGACCAGTTCTCACACTTGTGGGGATAAAGAGAATCTTGAAGAAGTGTTTTTTGGCTGATGGGCCGCTCAATAGTTTGCTCCAGCATCAACTGTACTGCAGCGACGCAAACTGCAACATCTCAAGGCCACTTAGCGGACTTCCTCTAATCCTGTCGTTAGTTGTTTTAGCCCCTGAAATAGTCTGTTTTTACACTTCCCCTTGTTTGAAGTCAGGGGGCCGAGAGCTGACCGCCCCCATCTGCTCATTCTGGCTCTAAAGCCTCTCCTCTTACCCCGACAAGTCAGGCAGCATTACGCTGACACACACCAGGCGGCCAGTTGGCAGCAATTGGGGTTTCGATCAGAATGATTTCTTTCACAAACAATCAAATTGGTTAAAATGTTTCATCTGGTTCACAAACCACTAACAACCCCATCATTCCTTTCGGTAGATGTTCTTTTTTTTTTTTTTTTTTTTTTGTTCTTGCTCGTTCCCCACCTCTGTCTCTCCGTCTTTCTCTGTCTCTCATTCCCATGCTGTGCCCCATGTTACTGGGAGAATGAGATCACGCTGTTCCAATTTTACATGTTGGCAAGTCTTTCTGTCTGTCCTTCTTTTTCACCCTCTTTTATTCTCTCTCCAGCCAACCCCCTGTCCCCCTAAACATTTTCACAAACTTTCTTGCTGGGTTTCCGTGGCTGTTCTTAGAAGTGCTTCTACCCGAGGGGAATGCAGATGAGGAGCGACGTGCTGGCTGATTTCCATTCACCACTTATCTGCGAGTGATGGGCTTGAGGAAACCAGATCCCTAAGAGTTTCTAATGAGAATAACAAATCCCCCGTTCTGTGAGTGCGAACACGGTCTCTAGGGGGCGATAGAGCTGCACCCATGACTATGTAAATGCACAGTGACAGTCTATTCAAGTGGAGCTAATGCACTGAGGCACCTCAGAGCTGCAAATGAATTTAAAAAGGAGCATGACAGCTTGTTTTTTTTTCTTTGATTACAGCAAGTGGAAAGTGTTATGATGCTGTTGCAACCAGCACGGTAATTTATCTGCGGCATGTGGGTACACTGTGCGTCGTTAGTGGCAGCAGACTGAGGAGCAAATGTGAGTTATTTTCCTTGTCAAGTCCGGTGTGTTTAATCAGATTTGAGTGGTGAAATCCTCTCTTTGGAGTCCCTTTGGTCAGTGAGAAGCCCTTTAATTATATGTGGAAACGTGATGTGTGTGTGTGTGTGTGTGTGTCTTTTAATACTGAACTGTTTCTTCTGCTTGGAACTGTGCATGTTTTTTTTTTTTGTTTTTTTTTAAGTTCCTACCACTGATGTTGTTTACGCATCAACATTTAAGTCAGAACTGTTTACAGACGATGGTATGCTTTATGTTTCAGTGGAGGATGTTGGAAATGTTGAAGTGTGGTTCTAGATGGAAAAATGGCCGGTTGTTGCCTTCGTGCTTTTATCCTTCGCACAGGAGCAGAAACTATTCAATTGATATACATGTATCAGTGAAATCAGGAGAAGGACGATGACACTCAGTGAAGAAGTCATCTCAGTTTTCCAGATCGTTACAAGTAGTATGACAAAAACATGAATAGAGTAGATGGTAGACTTGAATGTTAAGTTTACGTTTGAAGCTGTTCCTTAAATCAATTTGACTTTGAGCATTGGAAAAAAGTGATGTCTATGCTGACTGATTAATTGTTCATTGAAATAATGTAAGTTGTAAATGTTGTTCCCAGAGTTTTCCAGAACCTCCATGTGACGTTGTGGTGAGACAACTTGTTTTTGAAGAGCTGCTAACCCTCATAATTTTGTCAGTGGACAGTTTTGGTTTGGTAATGAACTGTTTCAGTGGCTTTTCCACCATGACAGAAGTACAATTAAAATGGATATAAAGATGGCTAGTCATTTTCTGACAGGACAACGTTCTAAGTCGTCGCAATAATATAACATTGTCCAACAATGATTTAAGCTGATCTAACACACAGTCCCTATGCTCTCACCTTGCCCCCCCTCCCCACCAGCTCAGCAGTGTTCAGTTATTAAAAGGGAACTTTCACTGGGAACTGGACGTGTCCTGAATTCAAATCTGGCTGGAGGGAAGCGGCGAGGTGTGGCGCCCGAGCGGAGTTGGTTGGGTAATCTGGCTATCGGTTCTTGAGTAAGATAAGATGGCCGTGACATCTGCTGTGCTTTTGACAAGCCCAGTGTCTCTTTAAGCCTTGGCTGGAAACTCTGCAGTTGATGTTGGGGTTTGCATTAGTCGGCCTTAGCGCCATGCTTGAGCATTACATGACACTCTTTACATAAATAGGAGGTGACATGCGTGAACATTTGTTACACAAGATATTAGTCACTGAAAGTTTTCGCAACGTTGCGGTGCATGCATCGTCTTTGTCAGGGTATCAAGTTGAAGCTCTTCACTGGGCTTCTCCACTTTAAGAACGATAATTGAGAGGATTAATACCTGCCGATGATGTTACACATGCCGAGCAGAGCCCTCGCCGCTACATGAAAGAAACTCAGCACTTGGCAGCTTCACTTCGTCATTATTCGATATTCAATATTGAAGTTACATGTCAACTTAGCGGGCATCCCTATCCGGCCAGCTGGAAGCTCGTGTTTGGGTAAGAAGAGAAATGAGACATAAGAGGTGTGGTCATCATCATCATCATCATCACCAGCACCACCGTGCAATTCACAGCGTTTTTGCCTTTCACTGCAGAGGAGCAAAGGTTTTCCAGCGGGCCGATGCTGACGCGGGTGATGATGGGGCTTGCACAGTAATCATCGGGTAGTCATGGTGGTGTGTAATGGAGGAGAGCGGCTCGTCTTCTTGTGTGTGTCGGCGCATACTTGTGTGCAGCGCCAGGGAGGTTTGCATTCGTACATGCATCGGCGCGTGCACGTGTGTCTGTCAGAGGCGAGCAGAGTAGGCACAATCTGCATGCACTTAGTCCTGGCAAGGCAGAGCAGGCGTTTCTAAGCCCCTGGACCGCGCAGCAGTGGAAAACCGATCTGTAAATAACAGACACATGTGTTTGAAACTGAGTCCTGTATTCCAGCCCACGGCCGCAATGGGAGAGAGAACACCACTCTGCTCCGACGTCAAATTGTCTCGTCCAGTGTTGTATGACAATCACGCTGTAATAGCAGCAAAATGACTCCTCAAAAACGGGCGCATGGGGAAAGGAGCATGGAGGGGGTCTGCCTCTGGGTGTTTCTGATTATTTGAGATGGGGGCCTGCATATTGTCATGTCAAATTATTTAACTCTGACAGCTACAGCAAAGTTGGGCCAGTTGGAAAGAATGGCTGCTGGCTGGCTGGCTGGCCTGGAGGATAGATGGCCGCTCGGTTGGGCTGACATGTTGACTCGAGACGTGTGGCCCCTGTGCAATACAAACAGGGTAAACAAAGCAGTCCGAGAGGGAGAGTCCTTGACCTCTGTTGACATGAGACCTCTACTGGGAGTTGAGCGTGGGTTTTATTTTCTTGTTTGGCCCAAGTGTGAGATGACCCACAGGTGACAGACAGGCGCTGTGCCAGTATTGTGTCCTGCTACTCTGTTTACTGCCCCCGAGGGAACACAACCTGTGAGAGGAGGTTCATGTAGGGCACCATTTTTTCAGACCTTTTCACTACGTCAGCCTTGTTGGACATTCAACTCCAATTCACTTGTGAAGGGAGATTACGGCTTTCTGTCCATTTTTGTCTCCTTGAGGAACAAGAAGTCCTTTCTCAGGATTCATGTCGCACACAGACTGAAGTTATCGTCTTCTGTTTCACATTCCCTTCTCCCCAGGAGGACTTTTTTTGCTCTGTGGTTCTAAGCAGGGTTGGAAAGTGTGACACTTCTCTTAACAACGGCAAAGCAGAAAGTTTGGATAATGAGCACAAGCTCTGGTTGGGGTTGATTCACTCAATTGATTCAAAATTTAAATAAAGAACACTCTTGTTTGGAAGCTAATTCAGCATTTGTTCTTGATCATCGACAAGCTTCATCGTGCCCGGAGCTGGCTCTGGAAGAAAAATATACTCCTTGAATTAAAACTGAAGTGAAGTGACCAATTATTGGTCCAGACTAGAAGCTCCTTTCTCTGCCAGGTTTTGGAAATGCATCACACAGATGTGACTGCAGATGTTTGCAGTTACAGGCCCGTCATAATATCAGGGAATTTACAACTGTGTTATTTTGATAATTTTGCTGTAGAGTGGTGTGACCCAGTTGGAAAAAGAAGGAACCCTCCCTGAACTAAAAGCTGCCACAGATGCTGATCAACTTCAGTAAACCAATGAAGAATATGCAAGAATATTTATCTTAAATTTATGAGCCCGGCCTCATCAACGTACAACATTTGGGAGGCGAATCAAAATCCTCAAAATAAAAATTCAAATGAATATCACCAATATAATATTGCCAAGCCTTTTCGTGTAATCCGATTCTTTTTTTTTTATTTGGAAAATATTTATTGAGGAAAGATTAAAAGTGTAAAGGCTCATAGTGAATATTTGGGCCAGACAAAAATATGGGTTCCTCTCAAGAACTCAAACAATGAATGCTGATGTTTTTCAATGGGAAATGGGATGATGTGCATGAACCATTAAGTTTTCGCCCTGAATCCTTTTACCTGTCACTCAGAGTTCCTCAGCGGCAGATTAGCCTGAGCTCGGCTCTGACTGAGAGAGGGAGAGAGAGAGGGGGCATGTTCGAACAACACCTGACATGACAGGCTGCCTAACCATCTCCATTAGAGCCAATGGGAGTTGAGAAAAAGCAGACCGCCTCAGTCTCTAAATTGGTGCCAGCAGGGTCAAGTTGCAGGAATATGCCAATTACTTAAATTGATCAGGAGACGGTTTCCTTGATAAGCAATTTGATCGAGCCGCCGATCGTGTTACACGAGCTGCGCTGCACGGCCAACGAACAGGACGTCTCAGAAATTGGTTACAATGCACTAAAAAGGCTCAACGCAATTTCCTCTGTGAGAGTAATTCTATTTTGTCATGTCAGGTGGTGGACGGGGCTGTAGCCACGGCCTGTAAACAATGGCGTTTCAGTTGATTTAATTAGGCAGGGAGGAAGTATTTAGGGGCTTAATTGAGATTGCAGTGGGAAATTGCTCTGAAATAGGTCCACCATTTTTTTTTTTTTTTTTTTCTCCTCTCACAGTGGGCATGACGAGGGATTTCACTCTTCTCTTTGTAGATAATTAGAATAACCACAATCACTCCCTGGATGGCCTGTGATTGGAGAGGGCCACATGCTCAACTTGAAATATGAAATGTGTGTGTTGCGTACGAGTGCGTGCATGCGGGATCGCTGCTCCTCATGTGGAAATATGCACTTGTGCATTCGGATGGTTTTCTTTTTCATGTGTCTCAGATGGCACCATTGCTCCTTGGGCTGTGTGTGTGTGTGTCCAGCACTGCATGGTTTAATTTCTTCTGGTCTGTTTACTCAGACCTTGAGTACCTTCACATCTTTGATCCAGTTGCAATTGCACTTGGACTGAGCTTTTTTAGGTTTCCGCGATTGAGAATTTCGTTTAGAAAGTAATACTTTTTCCAAATCCACTTTTATTCATTTATTTATTTATTTCATGCATGTCACATTCATTGACGGCTATATAAGTATGAAATGAGGAGAGAGAGAATGGGGGATGTCACTCAGCAAAAGGCAGGTCAGAACTGACAGTAGAGTTATGCGGGAGAGCTCCTCTCCTGTCTGCTTGTTTTTATAATTTTTATAAGCCCTTGCTTAGCATTTATAGGCAATAAATACAATTTTATTAAATGGTAAACAACAAACTTCAAAATTCCCAGAATAGAACAGTTAACTACTGAACTGTACTGCATTGTATTTGGCCCTGCATTGTGAAAGTAATCGCATAAAGAAGTCTTTTTATAGCATTAGCTTTGCAGATTTTGCAAGACCTGTTTTGATTGACAGTCGTTTGTTTCTTCCTGTCCAGGCGTTTGGCTTCATGTCTCGTGTAGCTCTGCAGGCGGAGAAGATGAACCATCACCCAGAATGGTTCAATGTATATAATAAGGTAATAACTGTTTCCACATTATGGCTTGAGTCACATTCTGGTGAGGTTTCACTCACGGTGCTGCCTGTGTGTAGTGTCCAGAACAGAAATCCCAGCATGTAGAGTGAAAAAACAAAGTTACCAGTGCTGTGTGTTTGAGTTAGGGCCATATTTACAACACTGTGCTCTGTTCCTAACAAATATGAGACACATCAAGATTAGTCAGCCCTGGATTAAATCAGATTTTTTTTTCATGTCAAACAATCTGCATTAGTTCTGGAGACCTGTGCGCACTGAGCCTGAAACACACACTTCATTTGTCAGGAAAAAAGAAATGCAGTAGCTTCACAGTGTAATCCCGTCATGTTTCTTGCGAAAAGCTTTGCAGATATCTCGACCAAGCCCTCCACGAAGCCCCCGCAGCCCCAACACTAACTCACTTTCTTTGCCTTCGAAATAAAGTAATGGTTGATATGACAAACCCAGTCCCTGAAAATCTCTCAGCATTAGGCTGCAGCCACTGAGTTACTGTGTGGTGGATGCAGGCTGCTCTGAGAGGAATGCTGCTCCTAATCCACTCTTTATTAAAGTGGCTGTAGCACAGTGCTACAGGTCTCTGGGCCCCATAGCACTTTCCACCAGACACTTACGCACAAATCCCACAATGACTGAGCTTCAGCCTTGACAAAATAGATGCTGTGTACTGAGCTGCTGCTGATATTCCAGTCTGTTCTGTTTGTGTGGCTGTCAATGTTAGAATATCTGTTCTGAGCCAGAGCTGCCCCCCATTGGCTGACTCACACCTCTGTGGGTGGAGCCAAAAACATCCCTGCAAATGAATGTGTCATGAACACTGACTGTAGATGGACGATAGGATCAGATGGGTGTCTGCAGCATGGGCCATAAACTCCACCTCCTTCATGTTAGTAGATGGGACACTTAATGATTTGATACGATGGCTCCACACCTGATGGCTCAAATTCAATGGTAGGAGGTGGAGACACGTCTTCCATCTCTATATACAACCTTCATGTGTTTGGAGGGTCACTGAGTCTATATGGATTCATCTAATATGTGTATTCATTTTCGTTCTGAAATGAAAATACATTCCTTGTCTGTGCCTTTAAGTGCAGAGGTGCAGTCACTGCACAGTACGGCCTTGTTGCATAAACTGCTGTTAGTCAAGAATCAACTCCAACACCCGACTGCCCATGAAAGTAAGCTTTTAAGTCAACAGCAAAAATATGAGGCACTTTTACAACAACCGACGGAAAATATTGTGAAGTTATGCTTTTACAAGCGAGCGTAAAAGCGTGACTGACCAGCTTATTTCCTGTCTGTCTGTTTGGTGGCAGGGTAGGGCATGACCCTTCCATTAAACTGGAGCGCCTCTAATTAAACTGGCAGATTCAGGATTTTTCTCTCTTTTCACTTTCTTTAACAAAGCCAAAATGGACATTAACTATAGTTTGTGAAAAGTTTATTTCAGCTTATAACAAGGATGAATGTTAGCATGTTTTAAACCTTGATAGTAAAAATAAATGTAGAAAATACAGCACAAAAATATAAGAATACAATCCACAGGCGTACACTTGTTAATGAATCAATTATAACTTTGTTTTTTTTGCTTGACCTGATTTGTGAATCAGTGGTTACTTGTGCTTCCAGGTCCAGGTTACACTGACAACACACGACTGTGGAGGACTGTCGAAACGGGACATCAAGATGGCCAAGTTTATTGACAAAATTTCGCTTTCTATGTGATATTTCTTTTGTATTTTGATCTGAAAGTTTAATTTCCTATTTCAGTCTCATCTCAGTAATGCATTTTGCATCCCTCATGTCTACATCCTGTCTCTCCTGGAATCTGTGAAAATATTTTATTTTCATCTTTGTATTTTCATTTTTTTTTTCTAAAATAATAAAACACACTGAAATCAAAGATTGTTTCCTCTTCATTTAGAATCGAATTAGAACACCTGACTCCATAACTACTGTTCTGGCAGATTTCATTCCGTTGTGTTTGTCACCATGTGGTTTTCTTGTTTTCACCTGTGTTTATTTTCACACATGGAATCAGGACAGAGTGTAATTGCTTTGCAGAGACTGTGTCCTGATGATCCAGTGGATACTTTTCCCTGTCAGTCCTCCACCAGGCCACATGTTCTCCGCTGGCCCTGGAGAGTGGAGCTGAAAGGAGAAGGGGTCAAAGTCAGTAGGAACGGGATTTATTTGATTTATCGTTTGGTGGGGGATGAGTTGAATATGGCTGCAGTGTTTTCCGGACTGGTTTGCCATCAGGAGAAGATCTGTGAGAAGCAAAGGGAGAAAGTTTTTGTATGTACTGCGTAATGCTTTTTTCCACTTGCTTCTTTATGTGCTTTTTCTTTTCCCATTTGGTTACTCGGTATGTTTGCTACATGCAGCACATACCAAAGCAGATTAATTGTAAATTGAAAGCGTGTTGCATGTGGTTCACTGTTGATGTTTTACAAGATTTCTGTAAAAGGATATACCTTCGATTGCTGGAGTTGAAAAGCTAATGGGTATCAGATGATCTAAGTTCAGCTCAAACCAATGAAACTCAAAATTCATCTTACCCATTTCTTTTTGGCCTCATCCGTCAAGGCATCTTGAATTTCGTTCTCTGTGTTTACATCAATTTGATAATTTGTCAAATTTTCAAAATGTTTTCCAGTGAAGGACATCCAGGCCCACATACATGTTGGTCACATTAAATCACAGATACAGTATATCAGGTCGCAGATGATTTGCCAGCATGTAGGCCCCTGTTCATTTATCAACACTGATGTACACAGCAACTCTGTGTCAGGAAGTGAGCTGCCAGATTGTGGAATACATTTTAATGTGATCATCATGTTTCCAAGAAATTACCTGCAAAGGAAATTAGCTACACTCAGTTAATAGTGCTTTAGGAAATGTTAGCATGCTAAGTCAAAATATAGACTATGAAGATGGACAACAGAAATGACTGTACAGAACTAATTAAATAGCACAAACCACTGTGGCTCTGACATGATATTGCTGAGTACCCTTTATATATATTGTCTGTGGTGGACACCCCAGATGTGCCACCTTACCAGGGGTGGAACAAACACTTATCTAAATGATTGTTGATCAATTACTTTCAACTCACAGACCACTCTCTGACTATAAGTGACCAGACAGCCATTCCTACACAAGGTCATGCCAGGCCAGGCCAGATGTGGCCCCTTCAGATAATTGGCCTCAGCTAATGGCTAGAAGCAGCAGGCAGCCAAGTCAGCCCTGTCTTACTGAATCCATTGATTCTAGCCCTTTAACCCATTTCCAGCTTCACCTTCTACTAATTCTTCAAGGCCAGCACACACAGGGAATGAGAAAGGAACAAGAGGCACGGACCGTTGGGACGGCAGATGAAATGAGATGAGTGCATAATAATTCTCTCCTACATAAGTATCTCGTACCCCTGAGAGCAACTCTGGTGAAAAGGCAATGATGTAGTGTGACCTTTCTTGGTGATCGAATAAACCACAAGCAAGAGAGAGGCATTCTGGGCTTTTTCCATGAATCCGCTGAATGTGATTGCGGCCCATATTTTTCCTGGAGTGTGGGAATTGGGATTTCACGCCCTAGCCATGTGTGGAGATAGTTGGAGGGCTGGAAGTTGCAATCTGACACGTCCAAATAAAGATAACAATGTCATTGAGAGTCAGTCTTGACTTAAGTCTGCTTTGGGAGTCTCCAGGGCCCAGTGTTTAGCATGTGGGCTCGTCTGTTGTGGGTTTGGCTGCAGACTCACCACTGATAGTAATCACGGCGTGATGCCAAAAAGCAACTGGGAGCTTAATGTTCGCAGACATTTGTATGGAATTTGTTATTTGATCAAATGCACCCTGTTTGTACATTTCCCATGTGGCTCAGCGGTAACTACCGGATGATCACTGACGGTTCTCATCTGTTTGAACAGAAACATATTGTTGTCTGTATTACTGATAAATGGCAGTTTCACGCTGTCTTCTTCCATTTACAAGACAAGTTGTCAGTACTACTTTTTTTCTCTGGATATGTGGGATCTCAGTAATGGATGTCATGCTGATTCCAGAGTGAAGCTGCCCAGGCAGTACAAAAATCATGTGCAGTTGTCGGTGAGCTGCATCTCCAAAAATTTAAGCCCTGCTTTCAACTCAGCTTTTTTGATAAAGGGGTGATTCTTAAATTTGGAAAAATCACTAAAGGTGAATCTTTAACATTTAACATTTCTTCATCAGCAGTACATTTGTTAGAAAATACAGCTGAATTCACAGTATTTGGTTGTATCTGAAAAAAATTATCCTAATGTTATAAATTAAATTGATATTATTACAGTTCATGAATGCAGGAAACAAACCTAAGGGGAGTCTATTCAAGCTGAATTTTACTAAAAACAAAACATTTCAGCTTTTACTCTTACAACATGTTATTACGTTGTATTATGTATATCTGTCCACACATTTAATACATTCCCTTACAAATGTGGCAGAGAGATTATGACAGAATTTGTAGGTGTAAATTACAACATCAATAATTTCTTATCACTACAGTGTTGAATGATATTCAAAACAATAATTTCCCAAACATGTAAATTGACAGTGTCAGAGTTTGTGTGTTGGGTAATGCATTTAGTATTGTTTAACTCTTTACTTAAACCCCCAGGATGTTTCAAAGAGAGCAACAGTAAGCCTGAGGAGGTTTTTCTTTCCCCGCCTCTGAAATGACAGCAGCTGTGTGCACCACCGCCATTTAGAGGTTTTGATGAGTTCAGAAGTGAGATAACTGGCTCACTCTAAAATAAATAAAGTATGTCAAACCAGATCCTGCGCACAGTTAGAATCATTCTTCACTCAGCCACCCACAGCCTCCTTGTAGCGACACACACACACACACACACACACGCATTGTTGTAAAGTCACTGCAGCTCGATTCGGCAAAGTCGCTAATCCTAAAATGACATGTCGTGTGTCAGCTTTGTGTTACTGCGGTACAGAGCTACAGTCTTAGTGGTAATTACACCATTTTCTCAGGACACATATAATTAGAGTGATTTATGCTGCTGCACTCAGGCTTGTAGCCGCATGTGCTATTGGCCAAATGCTATTTTGACTGTTAATCAGTATTTTGTGATAATTATTCCGCTCCATTAATCAAAGTTGATATGACAGTGTAATCCATGTGTATCTTTGTCTCAGGTTGAAAAACTCTTCACAATGTTATGACTGGTTTGATTTATTTGATTCATCAGAGAAACTTGATCAAATTCATGCATTTTTCATTTGATGTATTCTGTTGTCTGACATTTTGTCATTTTGTTTTCAACATTCAGCATTTGTTTACTCCGGGAATCTGCCAATTGAAATAAAATGAAGGGAAAGTTAATAATAATAATAATAATAATAATAAATAATCTAAACTTTAATAAACTTTACTTCAGCATATTTTTAATTTGAGTCACAAGACTTTAAGACATTACATTTGTATAATTAATTTAATTAAAAAGGTTAAGGTTAGTGTTAGCTGTGCCTACAGGACCCCAGCAACCAGAACACCTGGAAGAGTCTATTACTAACAGATAGTAGAGGGGGAGTAATCTGTAAATTCGCACAGTTTGGCCTCATAGTTGTCTACAATTACAATCCCTTTCACCCAAAATCTCTGCTCCTAATGTGTGTGTATATATATATATATGTAAATGTAAAAATGTAAAAAACCACCAGCTACATACCCCCCCCCCCCCCACCTTTCTTCAGAGATGGTACAACCAGGAAGTAGAAATGGAGGGGGGCTCCCTGTCACATCTGTTTGCTTGAGGACCACTAAGACGTTTGGGCACAAAGGTAAGAAAATGGCCTTGCTATCTCAACTGTGTTAGCACTTCTTAGCTTGCACTGTGGACCAGTAGATGGCTAACATGATTGTACTGTGGACCAGTAGATGGCTAACATGATTGTACTGTGGCCTAGGCCAGGGCCTCCAAGAACTGCACACCTGAGAGGCCCATGTCCCACAAACATTCAAACGTGTGCAGCATGAAATGTAACTTTGTGAGATGATTCGTTATCTTCATCAGCCCTCCGATGTTTTACATCAAACATTTTTTCTCATCTCTTCAACTTTAAGAGAATGACGCTGGTGTTAGCATTAGCAGTGGACAACAGCTAATCCCACACATTTTATACAAATTGATGGATTGTTATTTCAGGACAAAATGGCACCTAAGTTTCTGTGTTTGGGATATCAGGGCGTTCCATGTAATGTGTTGTGTGTGAGATGTTTATGGAAAATGATCTGCGTAGCACCATGTGGGCCTGTTACTGTGTGGTTGGCGTGCTGACGGTGAAACTGCTTTGCCCTCATGTCATTAAGGTTATACTGAACTATATCCCTCATGTCCTGTTTGAGTATCACAGCAGACTTGATCTCAAAGTAGATATTCAGTTGAAATAATATTTATGGATTGTGGGAATGCTGAATGGGAAGTCTTTGAATTTGATGAATACTTGAAATCTTTACTGGCGGTGAATGTCTGCAAGTGTGGTTAAGCTACATTAAATTGCTGGATTTTTAAATAGAGCTTGGTGTGGAAATGACTGGATGAGAGTCCTTTTGAAGCATTTGCAGGAGTTTTCTGAGGATAAAATCCTTTTGCAAGAGTGTCAGCTCTTTAAAACATATTTTTGCTCAATAGAATCACAGTTCAACAGTTCTTTATATGTTTGGTCCACTTGGTGATGAGACTTTGATGAGACCTTTTTGCTGTCATGGAGTGAGTTTATATTCTGCTGCTTATTTTTAGTTCTCCTGGAAATCATGATATCAGTGTTATAAACATAATTCAGTTTATATGGAGGCATCAGGTGAAGGACTGGCATTAACCTGCCCATATATACCTCCTCTGGGAACAGGATTTGGAACCTGCGTGGCTGCAGGGATTTTCTCCCAATTAGCCACGAGTGCATTAGTGAGGTGGACCACTGATGTTTGGAGATAAGGCCTGGCTTGGGTTCCGGTGCATCCCAAAGGGTTGAGGGTCATGTATCTGTGCAGGGTAGTGCCTAATTGCCTTATTTTCACAGTCTAACAGGTCTTATAGTTTACATCTGTGTGAGCAGTAAAAACCTGATGGGTCTGAACATTGGGATAACCCATTTAAAAGAATGGGTTATGCTGTATGATTTACATTTGAATGTTTAAGTCCGTGTGGTCCGTGTTCTGTCTCTCAGCTGTGGCAGTTGCCTTATGTTTATAACTTGTGACAATCCCGTTAAGTTGTAGTTAACCGGTACCAGAGATACACAACAATACACAGCCAAACAGTGACACTTAACTGCGTGTACATGCGTGTGCTCTTTTCGTAGCGTCTTTGCGTTATTTGTTTGTGATGGGTGTCACGGCAACAGTAATCCAAAGGCAATTAGATGTCAGCAGCAGTTTCAGCCTGTTAGATCACTTTTGCACGAAGGAGTCTCCTTTTCAACAGATTTGGAAAAACCCTTAGTTATTGTAAATTACACTTACAAATCATATGGATTTTCAATTACTGCCAAACACTTTTTCAAAGCATACCACAGGTTTTTGGACTGAATGCATGTTTCTTATTCTCCAAGCAGTCGTTGACATTTGATTAATTTCAGTCTGGCATCAAAATCAACCAGCAGAGACACACTGGAAATATAAACGTTATATAAAGCTTCATCTGTCACAACCTGTGCCTTTATTGACTGATCGGCACAGTTGATCCTTATCTTCAATAACAGCAAAGATATGGAAAACAGAAACATGTTTATTGTGATGGATGATATGTCTCCCTCAGTGATTCGATTTTTATACCAAATGGTGTCATTGAGATTGGAAAAACATTCCTAACTGTAAAACCTCTATTCAGGGTTTTGTCTTGTTGTTGAGGTGCAGCAGCTGAACACCCAGAGAGATAAACGCCACTCCCACGAGGAAGTTGCCACTGTTGCCATGTTGTCCCACTAGACCCCTGCTGCTGTTCTTTGATTACTGGGTCAGTGTTGTTGTAGGACAAAGTCCCAGCAGTGCTGGGAGTGAATAAACTACAGATTGAGATGTAAACAGGGAGTTGGTGTGTTTATGGGGTGCAGCAGCTGTAGCGCAGGTTTCAGGCTCAGAGGAGCTGGATCTGGCGGCAGTGGCGGCAGTAAGCGAACAGACGCTGCAGTCATCCCTGAAGGAAGGCCTCTGTTTTGCTTGTAAATTAGGATACATCAGAGAGGGCGGGCTGTAGACTGTTCATCTGTCAATCACAGACATGTAGTGACATTTTAAATACAAATTCCAATCTCTTATTTCAATGGTATATAAATATGCCTGTCAAATTACTACCACTACTACTAATTTGTGTGCCACCATAATGAAAATAACTGCTGCCACCTTTTTCCAGTTGTTAAGCATATTTGCAAATACTTTGGTTTTTCTTTGTTTACTTACACTGTACTGGATGTCCTTAATAGGCCACCCTGGATAACCCCCATCGTCACATTAAACTCAAAGGGGGCCTAAGGTCATAAAATATGCTGGACCCATGCCCCAGACCTATATGTTCATTAAGTGACATGGAGTCTTGGTTTTGTGTATTAGCCTATAAATTGAAAACGTTTTATAAAGGGATACATCCATGTGAGGACAATAACATTTTCAATAATGAGTGCCAAACTAGGTTTTAATGGCGGGGCCATGTGGATTTTAATGTGTGACGTGTCTGGGTTAATATTGTACAATTGTAAAATCCATGTTGATATACCCTGGTATTCCAGACGGAGTGTGGTATGGAAAAGTATGAGTTGGTGCCTCATGGAAAACCAGTTTTGCCAAGTTGTTGATGATGATGATGAAGGTGCATATAAAACCAAAGTTTGAGCGGATTGAGTCTCTAAATTACTACAGGACTAATTAGAAGGGTCTGCTAAGACATCAGCAAGCAGTTAATTTGCAGTAACAGTTTGAGTCCAGTTTGGCTGCAGACCTCCCTGCATGTGACCTAAGGATAAACTGTGCTTTTCATTAATGACTAATCTGCACATCCTTCCCTCAATTCATCAATAAAATATATTTCCACGCAAAGTCTTATAAATAGCTGCTTTTAATTCTGAATTCCCCACTGAGATTTTTTTCCTTAAATTACTCAACATGCTTAATTTCTTATCTAACTTTCATCTTCATGTGAAACATTTTACCCCCAATAACAACACATAAACTGTGGTAGTCCACTCTATTCTGCTCTGTTGTGTTCCATGCATTGGTAATAAGTGTGTGTGTGTGGGGGGGGGGGGGGGTTGGTAATAGGGGGGGGGGGGGGGGATTCCTCACCAGGGAAACTGTAGTTCAAATATTTACTGGCTATAAAGTGCTGAGTTGAACTTTGCCCTCCGGGATCAGTTGTGTTCATGACGTCTTATCTGGACAAAAGAATTATGGGTTACATTTACAGCAGAGTGATGCACACTTTGTTTTCATTATGAATCACAATGATCCTCGAGCCACTTTGTTCTCAAACATTTTTAAACCACAGCGGATTTCTGCTCTAACAGCCAGTGCGCATGTCTGCCTTGAGTAACACCCCCCCATACTGTGCACACTGGCGCGCCCAAGTAAAGAATTTGAGTCTGCGCACTGCTGGTGTTAATGTTGTGACTTGTTGTGAATGATGGAGGAGACAAAGAGGTTCAGTTACTGTGACAGAGTCAAACAGAGGAAACTTTCCATTAATTTAGATACAGACTGGATTAAAAATAGACATATAGGGCTTGAAACGCACCTGTGGAGACATGTGACCTCTCACTGAGGTCTAATATTACAGGAGTAACTATCCTGGAAGTGTCACAGTCACTCAAGTAGATGTGTCACTGAGCCATTACAATTTTCATTAAAGTTTCTCAAAAGGTTGGACATGTCTGGAGTAAATGTATCATAATGATATTAAAAGGGTATTGTAGGTGAGGAAATGCCCATTACTTGACACATCCTTCATCACTGAGGACATGTCTATGTAGCACTGGTGTACTTTCAAGAAACTGATTGCAGTAATAATATAAAGTCATTGTGTGTAGTAAACTTCAGTGTCGTGTGTTGATGAGCTCACTTTTGAGGGTCAGACTCAAGGGGTCAGGAATATTGTAGAATCACTAACCAATACAGAAGTTCTTCTAAGAATAATTCTGACTTAAATTTAAACTAACTTGTGAATCAGAGGTGAGTGCGGTAGTTACTTTGTAGTGGTAAAGTAAGTCTTTTTTTTTTTCGAAGGAAATGTTCTGCCTAATGTAATAAAACGTTACAATGAGAATTCAATAGTGTACAAGAGAATCATTTCCAAAGGCTGAAGGCCAAGATTTGTCACACAAACTTTTTGGATATGGTGAGTTTATAGGATAATTAACACAGAAGGTTTAAAATGTAGATTAAGTAGGCCAAAATAAAAAATGTAAACCTCTCCAAAACTGGAGGAGGCTGAAGAAAACACACTGGAGTTTGTATTCATTATTAAATATGTATGGGTTGAACGATAAAAAGCACAAAGCTGACACTAGTTTACATTGTTGACTTGAGAGACGGTACAACAGTATCATATTTCCAATGTGATAATTCTGTCTCAGGCTGTTTTATTAGTCATTAAACTGTTTTCCATTAAGATCCTGTCACCCTCACGTCCTCCCTTCACTGTTCAGATTATCAGCCAGGCTCACAATCATGGCTGCTGCACTAATATCAGTCTAATGGTGAGTAATATAGATATGCGGATTTCTGCAGGTGTCAGAAAACCAGATATGGTATTGATTGAATTCAGTTTGCGTGTGTGTTTGCTTGGACGCACGTGTCCGGGAGGGTTTTTTACTTTTTCGCAGTTCTTGACGCGTTTTCTGCACCTCGAGCTAAAGCTACAAGTTCTGTAGCCAATACGCTTCTTTTTTAATACAGCGAAGGATTACAAATATGCGGTTGTTATTTGAAATCCAGAGGTACACAGAAATGCGCAAGCGCCTGTATTGAGTCCAAATGCAAGTGTGCTATTCTAGAAGAAATAATGATAAATCAGCTTGGAGACGGATGATCAGAGTAAGATTAATGGCTGAAAATGTATCGCAGTGAAAACCCAGTTAACCTCTGTCTTATTCCTTTAAAAGCCTCCCGCAGGCGCAGATATTTTACCATGCTATTTATTTTTGCGCCACTTTGGGGAGAAATCTGCGCCACTGCGTGTCCACCCCTTTTACACACGTGTGAAATAAACCTCTGTTTTCCTGGAGTTTATTCAAACAAACATGTTACCATAAACACATGAGGACTTGGGAGAATCACCTGTGTACACTTCAGGCCGATGAGCTCACTCCTGCAGAGGCTTACATTAGAAAACACGTCAAGTTTAAACATGCGGGGGCGGTTTCTTCTTTTCTCTATTTTCAGCAAACAAAATGAAAAACATTATTGAAAGTAAAGTGAAGTGAACGGGAGGCGTCGTGGAGTCAGTCCCTGCAGAGACGGTACATACAAAGCACACAGAAGCGGTATACAGTATTTACAAGATAGACACGATTTCTTATTTTTTTCTGAGTCTGGACAGGCTCGACACTTTATTCATAATAATATTATTATAATTTCTTTTTTCTTTTTTTTTTGCAAACCCTAATTTTGGTCGACAAATCGCCCGAATCCAGTCTCCAAAAAGCAAGCAAGCGCAAAAACAAAATCCCATCGTCAGTTTCATGTTAGGCCTGTATATATATTTACATTTGGAAATGTACAATGCAGCAATGGAACGCGTCTTCATTAGTTAAAAAAGGACAGTTCAATTGCTGTGCAAGTTCATTGGTAAACACACAAAACCCGCATAATCCATGTTTTCTTTTTTTGTTGAGAAATGATAGCAACTCCTCCAGTTGTCCTCCGCAGGTCGCCTCTATAAGCTCTGACTCCGTGTCCGTTCATCGCACACACACACACATATATATATATATATATACATATATATGTAACTAGACTTGCATGTGCTGGCCCGTCAGCTGTTGTACTGACAGGCGTTCAGGCTGGAGCCGGGGCTCTGCAGGCCGCTGTACCCAAACGTGGGGTGCTGTTTGGATTTGAGTCTGAGGGTCGCCAGGCTGGAGTTGCAAGTGTCCCGGTAAACGCTGTACGGGGAGCCGGGGGGCCCGTAGGGACACGCGGACGAGGACATGGCCGTGTTGATACCGGACGTGCCGATGCCGTTCAGGTTGCTGATGTTGTTCAGGCCCGGGGCGGGCATGCCCGGCACGGCGGAGTGGCCCATGCCGGAGGCCATGGTCATGGAGGAGATGGAGTTGGGCGCAGAGAACATGGACTGGGAGGTGAGGGGGCTCATGGAGTTGAAGAAGGTGAAGTTCTTTGTGGACAGCGGGGCCGGGGTGAGGCCCTTGTTGGTCCAGTTGTTGTAGGTGTAGGCCGGGTACATGTCGTCGTAGGGCTGCATGAGGCCGCTGAACTGCGGCAGATAGCTGTTCTTGCACAGGTCCATCTGCTGGTTGCGCTCCCGCTTCCTCCACTTGGCCCGGCGGTTTTTGAACCACACCTACGGGAGACCCACATAATATTATTATTATTATTATTATTATTATTATTATTATTATTAGTAGTAGTAGTAGTAGTAGTAGTAGTAGTAGTATTTGGATTACCATTGTCTAAAATGGAAAATTATTATTCTTTGCAATTCGAATTTCCACATTCCATGAGCCTACGTGGCACTAATGAGATAAGAGTAAACTTTTAAGTATCATGTGAATTAAACAAAATTATTTTGTGCGCCAATTAAAACTGAAAACGAAAAAGTGCTATTAATAAGGGCTATTAATCAATTATTGGATATTGGGTTGGATATTTACCATAACTATTGTCAGGGACCCATCGTTAGACATTCAGTGAAGTTGAAAATGTTGAGATTGACAGCTCTGGTAATAAATCTTCATCTGAATAAAGTTCTCAGATGTCTGAAGAGTTGTTTACAGCACAATATAAACACAGGAGAAAAACTCATAAACTGTATTTAGTCTGTATTTTGGAGAACACACACTAAGTCCTATTTTCAAACTCGTTTTTTAGTGAGGCTACATTAATATGCCAGCGGTATTTTTTTAAACCCACTAAAATGATGTGGCCAAAGTGAAGTGTATCAAAACTTATTCTATTTTTTCCCCCATATTTAATGCGCACAAGCAGTCAAGTTTACTGAGGCAGGACACTGAAGTAGATTAGAAGCAGTGTTGAACAGATTTTCATTAAAACAAAATTAAATTAAATATATTAAATACCAAATTTTAAAATTTTCAAAGTAATTTTTAACCACATTTAACAATGTATAAGTGCGTAAATGTATGTTAGAAATATCCAACCTTTCTGCACAATAAATTCATGTCATCTTTTCGTAATTTGATAATTTGGCATGAGAAAGTCTTCATGATAACATTATTATTCTTATTTTGGATTTTACTTTGGATATATTTTTTAAATGGAATTGTGTATATCGCAAACATTGATGTGTTTCAACTGGAGCTCGAGGAAAGAATGTGTTTATTTTTATTTTGTTATCCAGCTACAAATATAAACACGAGTGACTCTTCATCTGGTGAATTAATGACTCCTTGTGTCTGTTAGTATGTAGGTCAGACTGGCCAAAATAAAACCAAGGGGTTTACACCACGAGTCAAACAGGCACAGTGAGATGACTGTAAATGAATCAGAAACGCGCCTCTGGAAAACCTCAGCTCTTATCGAAAGCTGACAAAGGAGCCGCTCGTTGGCACTCTGCGAGTCATTTTTAATTCATAGTAGAAACAGTTTACAAGTGGACTCGGGGCGGGCTATTTATAGCGGCGCGGGGGACAGGGTGCCGCGGACAAATTGTCCACAAAGACGTGAGCGATGTGATGGAGAAGCTGCGGAGGCAACACGCAGGGTGCGTCCCACTGAGCCGCCGCGACTGCAGCTTCCTGAACTGAGCTAAAGGGAACAATAATCCGATAGAAGTAGTTTCAATAACGATGTCAATAACGACATAAACTATGCAACAGCTAACAAATCCAATCATATAATCCAGCATTATTACACTGATCTATCAGGGTTGGCATTAAAATATTAGACGTCATTAAAATATCAGGTTAAAATAAAGATGTCGAATATATTTCAGAAGTTGGTCAGATATTAATATGTTTTACAGGCTGATCTGTTACAGTCCTCCACGTGAATAAAAGGCTGCCTTGTTGTGAAACTCACCCCCAAAGAACCCAGCACACTAAACTTGCTCTGAGGCTTTGAAAAAAAAATCTGTTTTCCCTGCACTTTAAATAGCTGTATGCATTTTTATGCAATATGAGACGGTGGATTTTGCAAGGCCCGGCCGCCAGGCGCCAGTTGCTGTAAATGAAAACCGAGTGCAATTGTTTGGTGTTTAACGCCCGGTTCTCCCATCAGCCCAGCATTATATACCTGTGCGTAAAGACAGTAGTGTCCACTTTCTACTTTCAGTCATTCCCATAGTGCGACTTCGCTCTATTATTAAAATTAGATTCTGTTCGAAATCTTTGTGCGTAAAAGTTATAAATATATCACTGTGCTAGATCTCCTCCGTGGTGTCAGTTACAACAGTCATAGTAGACATCATGTATTTCTAGGACCGTGTGTTGTAAGAAACTGCACAGTTTGATAGCTGAGAGACTTTAGTTGGATGCATACGGCTGCAGTCAGGACTTACATAACACACCACATTTTTTTTTCGATCAAGAGTTTTCTTCAGCGTCGTTGCATGATGCCATACAGTTAGTGTCTATATCGACCTCAATGTCAGATATTGTTGTCGGTTTCCCCTGATATGAAACAAGCCGGTAGAGTGCGTCTGTGTACTACTCTTTTAAATAATTCGGTTTATGCGAATCAATTAATTACCAATGCCAAAAAGTGAATTAATTAAATCTATTTTATTTTATCAGCGTGACCCTGAAGATTTCTTTCTTATATGTTTTTTAAATGTTCTCATAGTTGAATTCTTGGGCTTTGGCTTAGTATTTTTACTTGGTTTGATGCGCCTTGAGGTTATTTCATTTATTTAGATAATTACTTAAAAATGATTCCTAAAAGAACCACCAAGTGTGCTCCAATTTATTGATAAAATTGCTTTTACGCATGCATTACGCACACTTTACGCACGGTCAGCAGCCTGTCTGCTAGACTCTTACCCGGACTCTGGCCTCGGTGAGGTTTGTCCACACGGCGATCTCCTCCCTGGTGCTCATGTCCGGGTAGCGGTTCCTCTGGAAAGTGGCTTCCAGCTCTTGCAGCTGCTGGCTGGTGAAGTGAGTCCGCTGCCTCCGCTGCTTCTTCTTTTTGGGGTCGTCCGCGTTCCCGTCATCGCTCCTTTGTTCGACGCTCCTCTCCTTTTCTGCGGATCAGACATCAGGCTGACATTAATGTAAGTTGCAGCAAAAACTATTGGAATGGACATGTGGCACATTTTGCATTCATTGAAGTGAGAGGCCTGCAATTAAAAGCAGCAACATATTTACAAATGCAGCAAGTAACAGTCGGAACTCTAAATACATATTTTGCAAAGCTTCATAAAAAACAACTTTAAGATGACTAATTCCAAATATTTACAAACGTGAGTGTGAGCTAAGTGTCGATACTTTGAAACACATCAGATCTGCTCACAGCCAATGACTCTTTATGACGAGTTCTGACCGCCCTTATCTCTGCTATCGTGTATCCGTGTCCCAACAAGACTGCCTCATTAAACTGAAGCATCAACACGTGCAAAGGTTAATCACTAAAAGCGAACTCTCTCTTTGAGTGTTTGCCATATAAATCAAATATAAAGCAAATTCAACCTAATCCTATAATATATGTATTTAATTCAAACCTCATGCATAATTTTAACAAAGGAGATAGTGAACAAAGGACAGACTTTGCAACTGGAGCAGGTAATGAAACGTCAGTGTTTCATATTTGGGGGGAAAAGCTGAGGAACATAGAACAAACTTTCTCCCAGTATTTTTAACTCGGACATTCTTTGAGCTCCAGTTGGCTCTGAGTTCAGATCGGTGGATGGGTCCAGTATTTATAGTTTGTTTTAATGCATTTACTGACAGCAGGCCAGGCTGTGCTGCACATTTTTCCCTGACAGACCTCACGCTCCTGCCAAATATGTGGCTCAGCCTGCGCAATAAACAAAAATGGGGTGTAACTGCGCTAAAACAACTGTCCATACCTTGTATTTCTGCTTAGTCAACTGGAGAAAAATACGATTCACTAACTGGGAAGTGTTTGGGATATTTACACACTCGTGGCAACACGCGGACATAACTCGCCATTGCTGTGAGAATAACTACACACTGGAACAAACAAATTAAGTACAACTTGTATCCCCTTTCCCCCGTGTGCGTAAAAAGGGGCCTGCAACTCTTCAGTGGCGGCCCCGCCACAAACCTGCGTAAGAAGACGAAGGAATAAACTGAAGAAGAAGGAATGCTGAGAGCACTCTGACGTGTACCTGCCAAGTCTGTGTCTGAAGACTCGCTGCTTGAGTTCTGTAACGTTTCTCGGCTGCTGTTTGACGCTCGGGGTAAATGAAACGCGGGGCCCACGTCGCGGGGCGGCGGCGCGGCTCTCACTGCCTCTGCGATTCTGTCCAAATTCATCCCACCTTGAAGAGAAGGATGCGCACAGAGAGGAAACGGTGTGTGAATCCTGGGGGCGCACAGAGCTCCCCGCGACCAGCACGCAACAACGACCAGAAGAAGTCCACCCGCTGCCGGACGCACACCACGACATGAGAGGATTAAGGACCGTGCAGGAGACAGAATTTCCACGAGAGCTCCTCCATGCAATGCAAAAGACTCGGAGAGGAAGAAAATTAAAGTGACACACACACACAGAGTTCTTCCTCCTGCTGTCAGTACTGTGCAGCAGTGACGGCCCGGCGCGCACTCCCTCTCTCGGCTGCAGCGAAATGTTTGTGGCCGCTGTGACTGAGAGGAACCCACACATGAGACCCTCCCATCTGTTGCGATCAACACCCCCAAAAAGAGCAGTCCCGCCCACTTTCACGCTGCAAGAAAAGCCCTACCAAAGGTCTGACGTCAAACTGCAACCAATGCAAGAAACGTATCCGTAAACTTTACGCATGCAAATACACTACACTAACTAACTTCCATTGGATTTACGCAGTGAGAAATAGTGACGTGTCTTCGGAAAATGACTATTCCTAACTGAATTTGGCAAATTTAATAAGACTCAGCATTAGACTGCATTTATGGATATTTCTTGCAGTGTGCAATCGCGGTTCTTGTCTGGAGCGCGCATTGCAACGCTTTGCCCTCAGTAAAATGGGCCTTTTATTCGTGCAGGCATCTTTGAAAGGCACACGCACACGCACGCACACAGGGATACGTCTTGGATATGTGCTTAGCAATAAACATTTGCAGTTACGGCCCGGCTCTGTTTCCTCGGAATTGAGCGCGTGCACGGTGATATGAAAGATCACAGTGTGTTTGAGAGACGCGCACTGCAAACTGACAAGCGTCGCACTGGTGCACACTCCGACTAATGATGGCGCTCTTATTATCCGCACACGTGCACTTGTGATTTTCTTGTCGACTGATACATGTTTGTTCTGATGACATGAGATCAGTCTTTAGTCAAATCACCACCGCTGCATATTCAAACTGTGCTTAAAAACATCTGAACATATCTGCATGTTCCCGGTGTTACGCGCACAGCAGAATCCAAACCGTGCAGCTCACTTGATGATGGTCCGGTCATCTGTTTTGATTGAAGATATTCTAATACTGAATTCGGCTTCTTAAGTTAACACATTTGCCTTGAGTGAGTTTTGTAAATAATGATGGATAAGCGGTAGCCAGTGTTGGTTTGCTGCAAACATTACTACACAGTAGTACTACTAGTTGTCTGTTTGTATGTATTTAGTATAAAATATATTGGATATAACTATCAAAGAGCTACGCGTGACTCTGAAAACGCACACGCAACATCAAATGTTACAGTGTCAGATTATAAACCGTCTGTGTTCAGGTCTGCAGATTCTCCCACATGTTTAACATGTGCTGTAGTGCTGAGGAACGCGCAGTAAACCCATCAGCAATTACACGTTTTGGTGCAAATGTCCGTTAGAAAACACAACGGTGCCTGCCGTTGTAAAACCTCGAGAGCGAAACATAATTTCAATTAAATTTGAAGTCATTACAGCGTCTGGCGAGACTGTATAATAATTCAGATTTAAAGGAAAGTATTTTAATTTTAATTTTACACCAATAAAAACAGCATTTTGAGCCTGCTTTAATTTCGTGTTCATGAAATATGGAAATTTGGACTCTAGGACGTCCTATCAACGTAATGGACCTATAGCCTGTGTGTGTTAAAGTGTGTTTAGTTGATGACATTTAAAATCATATGAATTATATTAATACTATTTTTACATTTTAAGAAAAGCACAAATTTCGGAATACGGACTTTCGTCTGTGATGATTAACACGGTCCAGAATATTGCTGCAGCCAATTTACGGGTCGAGCTGTGGTCTTGTTTAAACTTTATTTTAAAATCCTGACGTAAGAGGTATTTTTCTTCTATAAATTGAGGCGAGTCAAACTGCCCAACATATCAACAAGAAAGAAATGCCTGAAAAAATGGCTGCATGACCATCATTAGAGGACAAATGTTTCCTTGTGCCACTGCGCACTGGCGCCTAGGGGGTAAATTAAATCTCTCCAAACCATAAACGTTACGTCTCATTCCGCATTTATGTGTTGATTTAAAAGAACTACATTTCTGGATTTTTTCTCCTGCAACCCGAGACCATGCGACCTCAGCCTGCAGCCCACGTGTCAGGTAAACGCGCAGCGGCACAGGCCTTAGACCGCTTCAGACTTGGACTGTCACCGGCGCCAGTCTTGAGCGTTTTCGGCCATTGTGTGACAGGAGATCCCGGTTCGACCAGAAAACTCCCCTTTAGGCTCCTCCAAAAGACAATTGAGCAAGCGCTCAACAAGCATCTCTTTTTTTCCCCTTCTCTTTCCTCTCTATATGTATGTCTTCAGTCTCACATGAGTGTGTTAAAGAAGGACTCAGCCACAGGCCTGGATTACATTTCCACACATGAGCCCTGCATGTCATATGACTTCAATGAAAGATCTGGATGTCTAGAAAATGGATTAACCATTCTGCAAATGTTGATTCTGTAAGTCCAACATGACTCATGGTGGCCTGCTCGGTCTGCAACAAGGTCGACCCTCACCACTTTACCGAAATAACCTCTGGGCAGGAAAACTCCATTGGCTACCTATTTTCCTCACGTTCTAAGCTGTAATCACGTGCGTAAAATCCAGCTTTTTGCAGACGTTTAGAGCAGGAAACCAAACAAATCCAGCTGCAGCATGTGACCCAAACAATGGAGTGAGTGGAAACGCAGTAGAATATGTATTATGCAACGATTTGACCTCGACAACCTGGTCATCCAGTGTCAGCAGGTGGTTTTTACTATGCAGCCTGCTAAGGGTGAGCCGGGTGCATGTTAGCTTGGAACACAGGAGGCCTCCTTGAAAATATAGGGTGATCTTTAAAGGCCAGTTTTATCCTCAAAAGAAGCCACACTTCAGTGAGACACTCTCACTGTATGCTAACAAGTCCTAAAGGTCACTCACAGGAGGATACTGCTGTTATAGAAGAATAAAGAAATAACACTGAGGTCACCACAAACCCGATGACCCCTTAAGTCCTTGCAGAAATATTATGAGATTTACAGCACATTATTTTTCCTGATGTCCGCCGGCAGATATTACAGGCTGATAGATGAGGAGGGGGGTAATCTAAATACTCCTCTGCCTGCATCCCTGCGTCCCGCTCCTCCTCTGCTCTGGAGGGCACTTGCGTGTGATGGATGATTTAAAAAGCCTTTCCATCCGGCAGGATAGGTTAAAGGCCACTTGGCAATGCAAACACTCATATTTTCCCTCTAAGAAGTGAAAATAAACGGGGCAAGCGCCGTTAATCACACACCAAACACATGCACTATTTATGTGTTTGTCCCCCCCATCCGCTCTTTAATGTATGGCGAGGAAGCAAGGAGAAGCTGTGGCCCCAAAACAAAGCATGATATTTAAAATTAAAGCTGCGGAGAGACTCGGAGGCAGGGAGGGCAGTGGAGATGTAACTGGACACGGTGCGTAACTGGAGAAGGACAGAGCATGATTATTGCCTTGGTGATGGCTCCTCTGCTTTGCTCCAATAATGAGGCCTGTTTGACCTGCAGCCTGACAACCAACACACAACCTGACAGTATGCAGGTGTAAATAAAACAACCCTCCCATGGCCATCACTCACAGGGGAAACCCAGAGGAAAAGTTTTATTTATTTATTTATTAAAAAGATGTCTGTCTTAAGTTGAACTGAAATCTGCCTGACATGGACTCATTCATCATATCCTGATGATAAGCTTTCTCTGTGGGTTTATAGAAATAAATAACATGGTTTGAGTCGGTCATCCATTTGTTAATAACACCCACAATTTTTTTTTAACTTTCCATTTCCAAATGTATTTAAATTCAATTTTACTTTATGATAATAATTCAGTTTTAATATTGCGTCATACAGTTTAGCATCTGTCGTTAAAACCTGAAGGTGCATTATTATTATATATTATTTTTACTTTTAGGAATAAACAGTTTAAATATGGTCAACAATAGACAATACCAGTCTCATCTGTGTGATAGTTAAATATCTGTAAACCCCAGAAATATTTTTTTCGTGTCATCGCTTTGTCCAAGCTCGGGCAAAACTTTGTATTTAACTGGCATCATCAGAAACCAGATACAAAAATAACTCAGCCATATGTTACATATTTGTAAAGGTTATTTCAGCCTGATTTCCTTTGCATCTCATTTTCTGATCTGTCCATTTCCTCTTTGCAGCATGTTGTTATGAATTCAACACATAAAGCACATGTTGAGCCTGAAAGCAGATTCCCCAGAACACGCACAGTCTGTGTCCGTGAGATTTAGAGGCTCTGCCCCAGCTCCACAACAATGGTGCAGCATCATGTTGTTTTCCATTGATTACCTCTCTAGATTGATGACGTATATTGCTCATCGTCAAACTATAAACACTCCAACACTTATTACAAATTAGAGATGAATTCATACCTGGCTCCCCACAAGAAATCACATTCTTCGACAGATTCATTTCCATTCCAGTTGCCTGAAAAAGAGAACAAGAAGACTTGCATCAGGTTCTCTGTATCATGTAAACATTTTATGAAAGTAAGAAAAAAAACCCCACAATTTTCCCCTTAAGCATTGTTATAATAAAAGTCTCTTCATCCAGATGGTAATCCATCTCATTTATGCAGAAGAAACTTAATAGGAAAACATTCTTGCTTTTTTCTGAATCCTTATCTGAATCATCAACACTTATTACAGTTAAATAATGAATAGGCCTAACAAAAGACCTGATGATAATCATAATAATAATTATAAGGCACTGTAGCCACAACGAAATAATACAAACCGCCCTTTGCCAAGTGCCCTAAACCGTTACTTACTTATTTATTTTTTATTGTTTTAATCTTGATGACTTTACGCAGATATTTACATCTCGAACATTGGTACCAAATGACAAAACATTGTGGACATCATTAAACACGGTTACACACACACACACACACACACACACACACACACAGCCTCTCTTATCTGCAGGAATCCCTTTGCTGTTTTTATGTCCTCAGTAAATCTTCACAAAGCTCTTCTGACCCATCCTCCCTCTCCACAATACAAACACATGTGCGTGCGTGTCTATAGTATGCTGTGTACATTTACCACTCTCCAGTACAGAGTGAATACCACAGCAGACATGTGGCTACATCTGGCTGATACTGATGCGCAGACGAGGATTTTAGAGCGGTTAATTCCAGAGATGACCGCCGCGCTCGGTTTACTTTCCCCGGCCCCTGTGCGCCCACTTGCAGCCTCTCCTGACCCCAACATGTTCAACATGCTCTGCTCTATGTACCCAGCACTTTTTCCTCCATCATGTTAAACACGCGCCTCATATCTGCAACATCCGAACGCCGAAGCGGCCAAGTCGCTAGGCGCCGTGGAGCCAAACTTCTGACCGACCCCGGAGCTCAGATCCGGTGAGCCCTCCGAGGAGCCGTGTGTCTTTTACTCACCAGTTGTTTCCCAGCAGAGGCAGACGACAGGAAGAAAAGAAAAAGACGGAGCAAAGCCTCAGAGTTTCTCCATGCAGGTGCTCAGTAAATCCACTTCATGCGTGGGCTGCTCGTAAACGCTGAGTCCGCGGTAATCGGCGCTTTGGTGGCGTCCCCGCGCCGCTGCCGTGGTTTTCTTCTGCAGCGCTCCGCAGCACGCCTCGCGGTGACGTCACAAACACCGCAAATCCCCCTCCGCTATTCACCCCCCCCATCTCCCCGTTAACTGTCATCCTCCTCATCCTCACGCAGCCCCCGTCTCTTATTCAGCCTCCATCCTTTATTTAATCGTCATTGATTTCATCCCCTTCATCACAATCATCCTCAACTGACGTCATCTTCATCACAACTAAATATCACTTCCTCCAATTCTTCCTATTCACCACATCAACAGCAAAGGAGATGGTTACTTAAATACTACTAAAACATAACAATAATTATAATTATTATTAAATTAATTAATTATTTTAAATGATTAAAATAAGATGTATATTTGAATGCATCACCGTCCTCTGGTATTATTGTGTGCGAGCTCTGACAGCCGCTATGAACAGAAACACTTTCTGGGTGAGAAAAGTGGGATTGAGAGTTTTTATGATGCACATTAACGGAGCCCATCACAGGAGTCCAATTCTGTTTTTTAAATATTTTAAACAGCCTTTCAGTAAACTCACACCAGATTCATAAAAAAAACTGCAGGATAATAAAATACATATTTTATTTAATGTACTATAGTGTGGATATTTATATTTTTACACACTCAGAAACGGTCAACAATCGTTCTGAGCTTTTTGCTTTTCCAACTCTATCAAATTATTGTTGTCATTTTGCAGAGCTGCATTTCTGTAAATTATAAAACCTCATGCCTTTATACACTTTATACATATTCAAGCGAAATATGTTTTTCTTCTCAGTATTAGTACACGTTTGAGCTCTTGTTAACTGATGATGGAATGAATTGTTCTAATCCTTATATTTGTTCCCGCTAACAAATCCATTGGGATTACAGTGATAATATGTTTTTGTTGCTCTAATTCTGAATAGTAAACCTGTGTAAAATATATAAATATATATTTAAAGCTAATTTTCCACTTATGAATTTGTTCTAAAGGTGCGCATGTGAACATTGACGCATAATAAACGATTAAAAACAAGAAGAAAAAAAAAAGAAACAAAAAAGAAAAAAAATCATCTCATCAGAAAATAAAGTGCTGATCCAGGTCGGGTGTCACGCATTAGAGCAGTAATGTTGGAGACTAAAGGTCTAAAAAGGCCACTTAATATTTAGTCACCAGTAGCCGGGAGCGAGATTAAAGTAGATTTAGAAGATAAACTGCAGATGAATTCCAACTCTTAATACAACAGTGAAATCAAAGAAATGGAATAAAATCATTAAACAAATTACAAATTACAAATTAGAAATGTGTAAAATGTGTAATGCTCGATGGCTCGGAGACAAAACCACTCTTCATCCAGGCTGCAGCCTCCTCCAGTGCCACCGACCAGCTCAGCGTCTGTGTGGCAGAGGAACATTTCCAGCTCCACATACTTGCTTTACAAGCTCTTTCTTTTTGGCCTGAGACATAATGGGAGAAAGTGTGAAATTTGTCCCACCCTTATGCGCTGTTCCTTTTTAACTCGGCCAAGAGCTGCGCACGGAGCAAAGCCCCGGCTCTGAGAGAGGGATCGCGGGGGGATTAAAGGAGAGCTGCGGGCCTCCCTCCAGGACACGGACCTTCCCATGGTGTCTCTCCACACCATCTCTCCAACCTTTCCTTATGTAAGCTGTTTTTGTCTTATCCAGGAGAAAACCATGTGACTCCTGTATCAAAATGGAGTCATGCACTGGTGTAATGTCGATGCCAGCCTCTGTGCAGAAATACGGTTTGGACGCTTAATTTGGAGGAAAAAAAAATGAAAATTCATGTTAAACAAAGTCAAAATGAAGCGTAGTTCCCTTGAATCGTAATAACAGAGAATGGAAATACGCTTTCCCTGATTTTGGTTAACATTTTATGGATGTTAGTCCATCAACTCCAAGTGTGCAAATGCCTCATACATGCATGTCATTGCTGAGGACAATTCAAATGCGCAGTAGGCTCCCAGCAGGCCTCCAGTCACTGACCCCAGCTCGTTAATATGCAACTGTATCCACCAAATCGTAATGATAGTGTAATTGTCTACCTGTGAGGCCTGCATTGCTAAATAATGAGTCTCTCTCTCTCTGTCACACACGCACACACACACACACACACACACACACACACATTTTCTATAATTAGGCAGTAGGCAGGCAGGTAGGAGAATGCTGTGATTACTCAACGAGTGACTCAAGGAGTTAAGTAGTACCCTGAAGGTGAGGCCGTGGCCTCATCTCTCCTGTGCAAATAGGTGGAGGGATTATTTAGCCCGTTTGGAGCGAGTGTGTGAAAGGGGGAGGAGGTGTGTGTGTCTGTGGTCATGCAGGGCCTGTCTGATGGTCACCTCTGCAGCATAAATAGTTATTCCTAAATAACAGAAGGGCTGGTGCACACGCTGGGAGGGTGGAAAACAAGCTCACACCCAGTCAGAAGGGTAAGAGCATGGAGGAGGCGTCTCACACACACACACTGGCCGAGTTCTGTCTTTCTGGATCAGCAGAATTGGTCAAACCTGCAGGAAATATAATGTATTTTCCTGTCGTCCTCTTTGCCGTAGCCATCTAAGCAGTGACTTCCATGCGGCAAGCTCCACGGGGGACAGTCGTAACATAGCAGAGCTGGTGGCATTAGTATGTGAGGCCTGTTTCCGCTGAGCAGCGAGCTCTGAAGTGCTTTTGAACCGTGTGTTGTCCAGACCCTGTTGAATCAATCAGGTGAGGTTTTCGAGCTCGATGCCGCAGCTCAACAGGACGGAAAGCCCTTTGTAGCATTACAGCCGTTTTTCTAACTTTAAGCAGAGGAGTGGCGGGCCCGCCCGCATGTCAATAAGCCAAACACCCAACCAGCCGGCACGCCAAGACGCTCAGACAGACAGACAGACAGACAGAGTGGGATATTTACTCCATGTTTCCACTACTATTGATATCGCTCCACTTCAAAACATGTGAACAGCCGAGGATGAAGTCACCCTCTCATCACTGGTGCTATTATGAAGAATGGATGCTTCCCAGTTGGTTTTTTTAAGCAGTCCCCCTTGAAGTATGCTGAAAAGGCATATGTCACAGATTCCAAACAGCAGTGAAATTAGTGATGTTTTGATTACGCAGGGCCCAGAGATTACCAACGTAAACAGGCCCTGTGCATAGATCATTGTTTCAAGAGGAGGCATCATCCCCGTTTTCCACTTTCTTCAAACTCAGCAGGCCCCTTTGGCTTAGTGCTGATGAGAGTCGGACGTCCAGCTTCCAGTTTTTCATCTGTGTAAACCTCACGCTGGCTAAAGTGACATTTCCTTGTGGTAGATCATTTAAATGGCCAACCACCAAATAACAGCTGCTTTTGGCTCTGTGCTTCAGAACGAGCTTGTCTAACAAAATGTTCCAGATTTGTTCCCTTCCAGAGAGTTTTTGCTGGCTCTTGTAGCTGGATCCTGATGTTAGAGGTGAAACACTCCTGAACCTTTTCAATTAATTTAATCAAAATAACCCATAAAATTTAAACTTCACTCCTCGTGTTATTGGCCGTTACTTTATAAATGAAGAATAAACGAATTGTTATTTTAACATAATCTGTGGGATTCATTGTCTAGAGATTATCAATGAAGTTATAAATCTTAGCATACTTTGCCACCAGCACAAAAAACGTTTTTGAATACTAAATACAAATATACTAGAAATGCATGTAATCAGGGGTAATTCAACTTTTAACTTTAATCTACTTGTATCTGTGCTACGGTGTCCTTCCATCAAGTTCTGTGGTATTCAGTACAGTAGCTTTTGCTTAATCTTTTGTAAAATCTAAGGGGAGGGGGCGCGGGCTGAAACCGGCTTAATCAGCCCGAGACTCTTAAAAGCAAAGCAGCACCAGGCCTCTGTGTTTGGTGGCGGCCCCTAATGGCAGCAGCATGCAACTGTTTGACCCTTCAAATGAGACGTCTTTAACCTGCACACGGCTCCGATCAAGCTGGCGTGTCTCAGATGAGTTTAGAAACATTTTCCACCACTGATCCAATCAGACAACTGAAGCTCATTTGGACAGCGCGAGTGAATCTGTAGTGACTGTAAATCCGGAAATCCCCTGCATCCCTTGGGTTACAGCCAGAAGTAAGATATCAATATGTTCTGATGGCGTCTGGGTCATGTTTGGTTTCGAGTTTATCAAACCATCTGAAAGCTGAGAAAGCAACAACAGCAGCAGCAGCTGCAGGGACACAGGATGCAAATCCCTCCTCCAGGTTCCAGTCCCAGGCCAGCAGCAGTTCATGTCCAGAGGCAAAGGTCTTACAGAGAACCACCACTATGCTCTGCACGATTAGATTTTAAGCCATGGATATTTATTCCACAATGAGATTTCTATATCTGTTTATCCCTTCAATCCACCTGCATCTAAAATGATCAGAGCTAATCCAGAGGAGCAGGCCTGTTTTGTATTCAGAAACACCTTGAGCTACACGAAGCAAATGGTGCTATTAGCTCTATGTTCTCCCAAATGGGATTAAAGTACTGATTTCACTCAATGAGAGTGTGTGTATTGGGCACAGCATGTGTGTGCTTGTGTGTGTTTGGTGTCGCTTAAAACAGGTAGTTTTCTTTTTCTAATATCACTCTCCCAAAATAAAGTCTCAATTTTTCCTTCTTCAGTTTTGATAGATTGTTTTATTTACTGACTCCCTCCAACATCTGGATTCTGGCCTCTGGAGCGGCACGCAGCACTGAACAAGCTTGGCTGTGGCTCAGCGAGCTCGGAGATTTATGGCGGAGGCTTATAGCACTCTGCTGTGTTTGGGATAGCGTTGCCCTGCGCGGTCCCACTAAGATCACTACTCTCTACCCCCCTCCCCTCCCTGTGCCCCCCCCTGCCCCCCCCCCCCCCCCCCCCCTTTTGCTTTCAATCCAGCCACTGGCTCATCGAAGGAAAACTGTCCACCCCCTTCTTCCCGTCTCCGTCTGCGTCTGTCACCAGCGAGGAACAATAAAATCCTCGAGGTCATGTGGCTGCTGTGATTACAGGAGGATTCTGGCTTTTGGTTTGTAATGAAGAGGTTCCACAGTGCTGCGTGGTGGCCTACTTCACATTTGTTTGGTTTGACTGCTATTTAAGCAGCATATCCAATAATATATAAAGATTACTTCTTCATTCTGAACAGCCAATCATCTTTTTGATTAATATGTTGGTGATAGAGTGAAAAGCAAACTTTTTTTTAAAGCATTTGCAAAATGGTCATCTTTTTTGTCAAATAGGTTTGGCTAATTCAAAGAGTTCCCATAATTAGATATGTGTGTAAATATAATGACATGTCAGTGAGTTTCTGATTTCTGGCTAAATTGTTTTTAGCAAAAGGGCCAAGAGCTTGAAGCTGATTCAGCACATAGCTTTATAATTGGATTTTTTGGCGCATGGCCCACCACGGCTAATATTAGCTTCACAGGCCATGGATCATGTTTGGAATGTACGACAACAAAGGGTTTTTAGCGTGTGGATATGGCACATTGTAGATCGTCACCTCGTGGTTGCTTGGGACGGCGGCAAAGGTTACTCAGATGGAGGTCTGTGCACATGGTCTGATACATGTCTGCATAAACCGAGTGACAGCAGGCTGGAAAAACAACCTGAGAGAGAGAGAGAGAGAGAGAGAGAGAGAGAGAGAAGGAGAGAATGGAAAGTAAAGTAAATGCAGGAGGGAGAGAGAGAGAGAGAGCGAGAGAGAGAGAGAGAAGGAGTGAATGGAAAGTAAAGTAAATGCAGGAGGGAGAGAGAGAGAGAGAGAGAGAGAGTGTCCAATCTGACCCACCCAGGTTTCGACCTATAGCTCTCTTTGTATTCCCTGACACGAAGATTTATTATGCAAACATTACCATTCCCAAAAATACATATTGAAACAATTTTTGGACAAACACGGCAGACAAAGTGAGCGTCCTGCGCTGTCACGGGAGGCTGGAGCTCAGGGCGGGCCGGCGAGGCGGCGTGCGGAGCAGCAAGTGCATTAGTAGTCTCGCTTCAGGAGCCGTGAAAAGGTAAGCAGGTCGGGGCGGCGGCGCAGGCCGTCACACAAGAGCGAAGGACTGTCAAAAGAGAAACAAAAAGGAGGGAGAAATGATTAAGAAGCTGCCACAGCCTCCCTGCCTGCTGGTGTACCTGCCTGCTCCGTGGAGCCAGGCCGAGCAAACGCTTGCACCCGGAGAGTGTAAACAGTTATAAACAGGCTCCCACGTGTGTGTGTGCACAGACACACATGCATTCTACAGCTGTATGTCCTCAAAGCACACACTCACATGCATGCACATACTGTGTATATCAACTCAGTTTTAAGTCGCTAACTAGGATACAATACAGGCTGATGTATTCATCTGAATGACTGTGGTACCTGTTGAGCAGGTGGGCGAATGACTCAGCCACATAGGTAGAAATAGGTTCTTCATTCTATGCAGGGCAGACACGCAGATTACTGTGAACTAAATAGTCCAAGCAGGTAGTAGGCAGTTCTTGACTGTAACTATGTAATGTAGTATTGTTTTTTGCCAAATAGAAAAAAGGAAGATCAATATGAGGAAATGTCCAGGTGACTGTTTGCCTACAAGAGAACTGGAAACAAGGGGAAATGTCTTTCACTGAGGGGGCAATGATAGAAGTGTAAGAATAGCTGCTGCTTTCATTCAAAAAGTGGATGTTTCTATTTTTAAGTGCTTCATACGTCAGATTTTAAGAGTTAGTTGCATTTTTAACTGGAGTTGTAAGCTTGGCAAAACCTTCAGCAGTGTCAGGGTAAACACATGGGCCTTTTACTAATCCAGCGCAGGTAAAAGGAGTCTACGAATCATGAAGTCACATGTGGGCCTCAGACCCAGTGATGGATGAATACAGCATGCTGACTTACATTTTGGGGCTCAGGGGGCTGACAACAGGCCCCGAGTTCACCACAGCATCGCCTTATAAAACCACCTGTGGATTTCATTTCTCTTTGACAGGTTAATACATCAAAAATGGAATCCTGTGCTCCAAGCTAACGGAGGTGACACGTAGAGCTAATGTCATGTATTGATCAAGGGAAACCACTGAGGTTGGATGAGAATCCTCTTCATATTTGCTCTGGAACCTCAGCTGTGTTTGTCCATCAACAAAAGGTCAACCGCATATTTCATGTCTCACAAAGCAACGCCCTCCCTATTGACTTCATCCTGGAAATAGTTGGATCTGAGAAAGTCTGTGGATTCAACAAGCATATTTGCACATACACAGACCCCGGGCTGATATCCTCCCTTTAAAAAATAAAAAAGTGATGTATGTGTTTTTCAGAAAGGACATGTAGGTGAAATTCAACATGCCTCCTTTCGTGTCTCTTTCCCTCAGAGTGAAAGGTATTCAGGAGGGAGCAGACGACGTCGCCCTTTCGGACAATTTACTGCCCTTCTCTGGGAATTCCACATGATCCAGGTATGGGAATGGAGAGTGGGAAAAGCTGCAGCGGTGAACTAACCATGGCAGTTTTATCTCAATTGTCAGATAAAACGGCATCCGCGGCCCTAAAACCACATGGCACACAAGAGAGTCTTTAGCAAAGGAGCACTTTAGCTCCTTCTCACGTTCTTGTTTCTGATAAAAATTGCACAAACACACTGTCATTAGCGGGGCCAATAAAAGTGCACAGAGGCCTGGAGCTTCTTCTGACGGCTGCTCTTTAAAGTGGCAACATAGTTGTGGAGAAATAAAAAGCTCTCTGTCAAGTTAATCAATCAACCCTCTTAAATACGGAATCTGTGCTCTGTAAAAGGATCGAAGTTTGACAGCCGAGCACTGCATCGTAATGGAAGAGCAGGGATAGACATGAACACTCTCAAAGATTTAGAATGGTCCTGATAACGGTATGATTAAAAAAAAAAAAAAAAAGGCAATAAAAGTTTGATCTATGACAGTGTTTCTGCCAGATGCCTTATTTTTGTCTAGAGTGCAAAACCTCATAAAATAACATTTTGGCTGAACCTCTCCCCTGAACCCAACACTCACTCCAGATATTGAGGAAGTGAACACATCGCATGGTGGCCTCCAAAATCACAAAACAGGTTTCTACCTTTGTTATGTTATTATCGGCTATTGTGTTTTGTGATTTAATGTGATGTTTTGTGAATCACAATCTTTTGTGATTTGGGGATTTGTTGTTGGGATTTGCATGTCAGCGCTGCTGTAGGGTGACAGTTACAACGACTTCTTTCTTAATGACAGAACGTATCTGGCATCAGGATCTTTTTTTCTTTTTAAAGGTTTGCACTTGAATAACAAAATGTTATTCATGAGGAGTTTCTCTCATAGCTCTTAATGCCACTGGGAGCAATGGGCTTCCTCCTTTTCTAAGTTTTTCTATTCTCCATTCTTTCCCATGCTGAGCCAGACACCCAGACAGACACAGGTAGATTAACACACACACACACACAAACACACACACACACACACACACACACACACACACACACACACACACACACACACACACACACACACACACACACACACAGTAGCCTGACCCAGGCCAGGTTAAAGAGGAGTTAAGGGGGAGGAGGATGGACCTGTGGGACTCTGGTTATCCTCAGTCAGGGAAGAATGTTTTCCCACAGTCGTCCACGTAAACAGCTTCATATGGCTTCACGTGCAACACTGCGCTCCAGTCTCAGCTCCTCTGTCTTCTCTGCTCTCCTCTGTCAGTCTTATCTGATGATGTAGTTTAACATAAAAAGTACAACATATGGACTCTCGCTGGCGAAAGGTCAAATGTTATACAATCACTTAAATAACAGTGTGTGACTGCATCTCTGTTACACTGCACAGTACAGTGAGTGCTAATGCGCTAAAGGTGCTTTTTAAGAAAATGAATAATATGATAACCTCACCTCACTTCCATCTTTGTTGCAAAGAAACACAGTCTGTTAATACCATGATCTGCCAGAGAGCATTTACAGAGACAGCTTCATTTTGTTTTAGTTTCTTTAAGTGCACTTGAAATAAGCTCCACATCTTGTGAGACTGTTTACTTAATTCTTGAGTTGATGCGTAAGCAGCAGTCCACAGTGTCAGGAACAATCCCAGGACAACATACTTTTACACAAAGCCCAATGATTTATTATACGATTTGAAATATATAGTTTAAATATTTTACTATATTTTAATTTATATACAGTAACATATATTAACGATGATCAATGGAAACAATTCATAAAATCAGACTTCCATGCCGCTGGTGGCCCAATAAACATGACACTGAAGTCAGTCCAGTCACTGATGATACTGATGAACTTATTTTGCCCCATCATTTGCATTTTATTTTAGTTAGAAACCATCTGTTGATTATGTTTCATGTATGTTTATAAGAGTAATCAATTGACCACCAAAATGGCTGCCAAAATCTCTCATATGACCTGTCACGCCTCCAATTTGCTCCTCGACTCTGATTTTGTATGATACCTCAGCATTTCTGTTCGGGCCATCAAACAAAGTTAAACCTTTGAGGCCTAAGACTCGGAGGAGGACCGGAGACAGGGACATGCAGGTAGAAACATCGCCGAAGGAAAAAGCCGCAGACTGCAGGGAGGCGGGAGGAGGGTGTGTCGGGTGAGGCTGAGAAGGGTGAGAGCCTTTCTCAGGTAGGTCTGCCCAAACATGACGGCTTGTTTACCTGTCAGGTTGTGTCTTTTGTCAGGGCCTCCCACGAGAGACAAAAGAGACAGAGGTTTAGCTGCTCTCCAAGCAGGACCACCAGTGTAGTGTGTGTGTGTGTGTTCGTTTGTAGAGAGCGCTCGTGTTAGCGTGTTTGTCTTCACGTGTGCTCGTTTGAGCATCAGCACGTGTTCGTGTACGTGAAAATGTGGCATGAATGTAATAAGCGTCGATACATGCATATGTTCCTGTTTGTATGTGAGTGTGCATGCGTGACCCTAAAGGTCTGTTGTGTTTGTTGCTGGGCGGGTTTGTGTACAAATCCAAATACGTGTGACTAATTCGTTTTCGGGAGCAGCAGACAATGTACACAGTAGATGTCTGTAGAGATGGGTTTAAGGCTTGGGGTGTGTGTTTGTGTATATGTTTATGTGGGTGTGTGTGTGTGTTTGTCTGTCGATATATGATAGCATACGTGTGTGTTGCAATTCAAGCATTCAAACAAGCACGCTTATTAAGTCACTGAGTTACTGTACCAGCCGCGTACTGCATTATATGTGAAACCTAATGTAAATAACGATCTGATGGTAAACACGACTTGGAAACAGTTGAAGCAATAACACAATCTCTGTTTGCTTAGGCTTTTATTTCCATTTTATGATGTGAAAATATTTCAAGGAGTAAATCCAGATTTGATGACAAAAAAAGAAGAAAACACAGCTTATTGTTTACCATTTGGGATGGCAATTTTTATTTGTTGATATATTGACAACATAATGAATATTGCAGGTTTATATAGGTGATTTTATATCGGCTTTTCAGGAATTGTAAAAGAGACTATTTATCAAATAGTAGGAAATCAATAAGAAGAATGTATATCCTTTAAAATATCAAATATGAAAATGGAACCAGTTTAGTACACCAAGGTATATTGATACATTTGTCAAGTGTCACACAACATCACATTCTTAAGTATTTTGCTTTTAATCATTCTGTGCCTTGAGATCTACACTCAAGAGAAAACTCAGGCTTTAAAATGAATGTGAAAATGATTAGCTTGATATGATTTCTGGCCGTAACGCTCAGCCCTACAAATGGCATTCAGTTTTTCACAGGATCATGTTTGGCTGAACCGCTCGTTAAATTCTCATCAGTAAAACAGCAGAATTAAAGCAGTGTTTCTTTTTTTTCTTTCTTTTTTTTTTTTTTTATATCCTTCAGTGTAACGCCAAGAGTAAGCAGCAGTTAAAGTGATTGCAACAGTACCAGCTTTTGTTTAATTGTGTGTCTCATAAAGCTTTAGTTTCTGTCTGCTGCTGCTGCCGTGTGTGTGTGTGTGTGTGTGTGTGTGTCCTTGTGTGTCCTGAATGTGTGTTTGACACATGACTGTCTACCTGTGTGGCAGCAGGTAAGCCCAGTAATCTCTGTTTGTCTCAGTCTGAGAAGTATAATGCTGTGACTCATTCCTGGGACGGGAGTGCTAAAACCCAAAGCACTCTATCCATCATAGAAATCAACAGTCGCCACTGTAATTTAACAAACTAAGCCTCAAATGCCAAATTAATATGTTAAGTATAGGTGTGATTAAATGATATGAAAGATGCCTGTGGACTGCAAATGTTTAGTCAGTGTTCTCATCTGTAGCGAGTGAGGGTGACTTAAATGCGGTAATCCCGCAGATATCGTTCTTTTCTTTCCGTCAGGACTGTGTGGGCGATGCTGCACAGTCTGTCTTCGTGGGAATTATGTCGATTAGAGGTGGCACTCTTTTCCCTTTTAGCTCCTGGCAACGCTAGCGCTGTGGTTCCTCTGTACACACTTTGCTTTTAAACTTCTATTATTGTAAAAAATACCCTTTTGTCTGATTATGTTGAGGACCTTTATCTTGGTGTCCAGCATGGACACGACTCCTGCCATAGGAGAGTGGGCTAAAATCTACCTTCAACTGGTCCCACATCCTCTGTGCATGACTCCTACATTCTTAATTTTATATCCATCTTCCTTCTCTTTCGTCCTCTGTCACCCTCTCTCAACGTCCTCTGCGTCTTATTCCCTGCATGTACCTGCTCAACCACCCCCCCCTCCCCATTTCCTCTGTCGCTTCCTGTTGTTGTGTAGAACCAGCTGCTCCTCTTTCTGTCTCGTCGATTGGTGAACTAAGTGGGTGGAAGCCAAATCCAGCATGGACATATTTCACAGGGACAGAAAGGGGGAGAAAAGGGGGGGGGGGGTAATGAAGTCGAGATTTGGGGATAGAGGATCGAGAAGGTGAGAAGGTAAGAAGTGAGGGAGACGATGAAAAGATGGAGGGGAAAACAGAGAGGCAGGACGCAGAGGCCCAGAGACATATTTCAGGCTGTGGAGGTCTGTGGGGGTCTGTGGAGGTTGTCAGGCTTTGATCTGGCCTACACATTGTGCAAGTGTATGTAAGTGTGTGTTTGTGTGTGTCTGGCCTGCGAGGGGAGCTGATTGCCAGAGGCCTGGGCTGCAGGATTAGGGCGCAGCTCTCGTCTTCTGGCACAGAAAGCAGAAAAATGTCCCCTCTTTTGGTTTCTTCCACTTCACACTCCTTTGAATCTTAAATGCAACACAGGGATTCAAGGCACCGAATGATGCTAACCAAATAACCATATAGATTGGCGTTATACACTGATGTGAGCATCTCCTTAATTGATGTGACATTGTATGGCGCATATGAATTGTTAGAAAATGATTTATTTTATTTCAGAGCCTGCTTAAGGATTTGTTTATTTTAGTCGCAAAAATACTTTACTAGATTTAGAGAAAGATCATGGTTAGGATTAAGTTAAGCACTAGATTTGAAAACAGGAAATGAACGGCAGTCTCTTGTTAAAGTCAATTTTTTTTGTTGACACATCTGGTGGAGTCTTTTGTTTCAATGGAAGCAAAGTCTCATATATGTAGTGTACTGTTATTTTATATCCAAACCCGTGAATGTAGGATGTGTCTTTTCGCTCTGAGGGAGCTCTGTGAGATTTAAGAAAGAAATGAAAGAAGATATGATTGGTTGCATTATGGGAAATGCTGAATGCTTGTTGAGATCCCCTCTTAGCTTCTGTGACTTAACTTTGTTATGCATCTGTTTCTGTTTATGCATCCTGAAGTATGTGTCACTCAGTCCCAAGCACATCACACTGTAGCTTCACATCTTAACAAAAGCTCACAAAATCTGAGTGACTAGATTCTGGAGATCTGTTTCAGATGACATTTTATATTCAGGACAAAATAATCTATGCTCGTATAACCTGGTTGTATGAAGAAGCATCAAGTACAAACTTATGGATGTAAAAAAAAACAACACATCTTATCACAGACATCCTTCTTGTACTTTTCTTCTGTTGGGAATGTAATTTAGTTTTAGTCCAGGTGCGTTTTCCTCTCAGACAAACGCCTGAGTTTCCTGCCTGGTCAGTGGGTCTAACCTTTGCTCCATTTTAATCAGGTAAAGTAGTCCTGCAGTAATCCACTGGTGCTGTGTGTGTGTGTGTGTGTGTGTGTGTGTGTATGTGTGTGTGCCTGCCCGCCTGCCTGCCTGCCTGCTAGTCAGACTGAGGTCTTGTAGAGATTGGAGTGGCCTTGAGGTCAAAGGTCAGATAAACACAGCTGGCACTCTCCTCCTGGCTGGCTTAGAAAAGCTGTTTCTCCTCTACGCTCCTCCCTGTGTCTCTGCCTCCTCCTCCTCCTCCCTCCTCTGCCTGTGTCGCTCTGATTTCGCCTCTTTTCTGCCTCCCTTGTGATCTTTCTTTCTCCCTCTGTCTCTTCTTTCTTTCACCTCAGCAACTTTTCCTCTCTTCTTTGTTAATCCCTTCTGTCCGTTCCCACTCGTCTATCTCTTCTCATCTTTTAATCTCAACTTCTTCTTCTTTTTGAGGCTTTTTTTCTCTTTTGTTTGTTCTTCTCATCTCATCTCTTGTCAGTCTTTTTTAATTTTCTCTCACGGTAGTCCTGCTTGTTGACCTTTGTGTCGCCTTCTCCTCTTTTCTTCTTCTCTTTGTCCATCATGTCTGTTCAGGGAGGGATGCTCAGATCATCTTCTTGAGGATCACCACTGAGTCCAGTATGAGGAATGGTTGTCTTGGCAAGCCATGTGTCTCTGCATTCTCCTTCTCAGCAAGAACAAAGGTCTATTATGACATCTGAATATGTTGCAAAGCTCCTTCTGGCAATTGGTGAGACGTTACAAGATAGTAACTGTAATTATATTTGCTAAGTTGTTTAATGTGGAACCAACGACATGCTCGTCATATTGCCAAATGTTTGCTCAAGACTGGATTAACAAAACCTGAAACATGAGCTGTAAGTAGCATCATCCATAGCATCATCTGTCACCAGAGAGGAGCAGAAGAATGGGCAGTAGATGTTTTTTATTGAAAATTGTCCCCTAGAAGAAAAAAGGTTTCACATCTGCCTGCATGTCTTATGCTAATGTTACTGCATTAACATGCTCATGGTATTCACAGCTCTGTATTCAGAGGTTACTGTGTCCCTTGTGTCTTTAGCCTTACCACCAGCAGGTACACTTATTGAGGGAGCTTGATCAACGCTGACCTCCCATTAACCCCTCACCCAAAATGAATGTAATGCTTCTTTGACTTTAAACTAAGCACAAACATGTAGCCTGAGTAGATTTTTAAAACACACTTCTCATAAATCTCATTGTTCTGGAGTTCAGATCTCAGACTAGTTCTGTCATGAAGAGTGGGAGATACTTTCTGCCTTCAGTCAAACATTTTATAATGTCAGTGCACAAGATTTATTTGAGTCTGAGTGTTTCACCGTTCATCTGCATTGATGTGTTTGTGTGAATAATAAGTACTTGTTGTAATATTGTAATATCTGCGAGTGCCTTTGAAGCATCTGTGTCATCCGGACTGGAGTTTTCCAATTGTCCCTTCTGGTGTATTCTCCCATTGTCAGTCACGCAACCTCCTTTCTGGCATCTTGTTCAGGTCCAACCATCATTGCCTCAACGTTTTAAAGTCATAGGTGAAGATGTGTGTATCCAGGTGTTGCATGACAAATTACAAACTGAATAAAAGAGACAAGATTTATGCAGAAGCAGTGTGTCTACATGGATTAATGTTGTAGCAGGGCGGCCTCTGTTTAATACAGGTCAAAAAAAGGTCATGTTTTGAGCTGGCAGAAGTCAGCAGAGAATATTACCTGTTCGCTCTTTTGTGGTCTAATTGACTTAAGCACACACGGATGTGGCGATTGTTCTCAGAAACATTGCTACGTTAGGTGTGCACTGTTTCTCCCTCTGGGTGTATTCATCAGTAGCTGTAATGAATTGCTGCTTTTCATGTCAGCTTTCCAAACACGGGATGTGTCCCCCCCCCACCCCCCTCCCAGGAGGTTGTGTGCTCTTTTTTGCCACTGCCTGTGGCTTTGGGGCATTTTTACACATCTGCGCTCCCGCGTTGCTGCCTACCTGCCTTTGCAGTAGCATGCAGCCGGTCTGATTTCATTGTTCTATGCAATATTTTTAGAAGCACAGATGGAATAATTCATGCTCACCCCTCTCACACGTACAACCCCACCTACTCCTCCAACCAGCTCTACCTGCTTGATATGAACACTGTTCCGCTGCAAGGTAGTGGCGCCATGTCCGCATCGCATGCAAAGGAGTTGGTTGGCTCCTGACAAGCGGCCACAGCTGCCAAATGAGAGACAGCTTCATCATTGTCCTTATGTTACAGATGGATGGCAGCGCTGACAGACAGGCGGAATAAATTGGCGGGGATATCAAGGACAGGCGAGCCTGCGTTTCAGAGCTTCTCTATTTTCCGGTTGTGCTTTTTATTCAAATGCAGAGTGAGGATTACAAATGTTTTTGTAAGGTGACTTAATGCAAAGCAAAGCGTTTGCCTCTATCAGTTGCTGCGTGTACAAAAGCTTGGCCTCTGCATAGCTGGGCTGTGTTGAACAGCAGAATAGACATCAACAGCAGGAATGAAAATACTTCCTTCTTTATTTTTGTTTTCTCCCAGTGTAAAAAAAAAAATGAAACTCGCAGCTCTTTCTGGTCAGATCTCATTTTCCTCACATTCCATTCCATCACATGTTCCTTAAACACATTTTTCAGTCTGGGTCTCGGCTAAACACTTTTCTGGTGAATTACAACTCCGCGGGGCTGGTCAGATACTCAGGCAGAAAGAGGCAGGCAGTATATTAAGTCCAATTTCCATAAGCCCGGCTCTAAATTAGACATTTGGTGGTGCTTAACTAAAACCTGAAGGTAGCAGAGGCCAAAGTGGAGCCAGAGAGATCAAGAAGATATACGGTGACATCAAAGCCGTTCTTTGCACCCCACTAAACCATGACAAAATCAGAAAAGAAAATCCATGCACCTTAGAGGTGGGAGGTGAAATCTGTTTCTACGCTTTAGTGCTTGTGTGTTTGCTGCACAAGTTCTTGTTTCTGTATATTAAAATATGTGAGCTTGATGGAAACAGAGAGAGTGGAGGGCATTATATTTGGTGTGCATGTTAAACTTTTAGAGAATCAGAATAAGTTATTCATCGTATGTTCGCATCTCAATAGCCAAATACAAGTTGTGATCATTAATATGCACATTCACCAAAACACATTCTCACTCCAGATTCATCCTTGCCTTTCAAATCTTGATAAATGTGTAAAAATGTACATTCATCATATTGTGAATGTCACATGAAATCCATCTTCTTGCCCGTAGTGAAACTGAAAGTTAATTTGTTATGAAATCCAGTCACCAGAGGAGATGACTGTGTTCTCCCCGGTGAAGAGGTGAGATTGGGCTCCTTAGTAAATTTCTGTCCATCCTGCAGGATTTAAGTTGAGCCGTTTGGTTTCAAATGAGCCACAAGTGTGAACCACATTCCTGGGAGAGACATTTATGCAGCGTGCGTAAGGCTGCACATGTCAAAGCTAAGGAGCCAACATGTGCTTTGTGACAGGTTTGGTTCGGTAAGAAAAACAAAACGAGAGGGAAAGATTTAATCATCTTGGAAGTTTTCAGCAGTTGGAGGTTTGACGTGGTGTGTGCAGGAGAATAACTGCTTTGTTTTCTTCGTTGCTTCAAAAATCAGAAAGAGGTCTGACACGACACCTCAAATCTTTGTCAGGGCCTTGCTCTGATCAGGGACTTTTCAATCACGCTGCATTTATGTGCCATTCAGGAATGATAACCCCAAACCCCCTCACTGAACCTGAACTTTATAAAGAGGTCACACTCTACTTTGATTTCCTGTGCCAACTCTGGCAGTGGGTTGTTGTGAGACGGTTACGGCCCACCACGCATTCACATATATAATTAAAACTGATTATATACCTGTTTCATCAGCTCTGCCTTCCCCACTGAATCCTTGTTTTCCTTTGAAGCTGCTCTGCAGGGTTTTGAGAACTAGGGACGTGTGACGAGAACTTGCTTAGGTTAGCTTTTCTTGTCCAAAGAGAAAATTGCTCATGATTAAAGAAGAAAATGTCAGCATTTGCTGCCAAGTGGTAAACTGGTACTCTGATAAAAACAGAGATCCTTATATCTAAAAAAATGACTACACTGCATCTTGCAGTATCGACACCTGTGATTTCTTATTTATATTTTATTTTATCCAGATTTCTTATTTTTTTCTAAATTGTCATCCATTTTCAGTCAAGCCACTACACAAAGTTTCTGAACCTGCGTCTGAATAACAAATTCAGAATTGTTGTGACAGAATGATTGTGCAGTAAATCCAGGAGGATCCAGGCGCGACGGCGATACTATTGTTTTGAGAGCGTTTTAAAGTTAAGTCCCCGCTGAATTATTCAGACGTGGCGACTGAAGTAACTGCACACGGACTCTGCATGAGCTGCTTGTGAGCTGCGACTGGAGAGGAGGAAGAGGACAGAGGGGAGGAGAAGAGAATAGAATTCAAGGGGGAACACATGAGCAAACTCAAGATGGAGAGAGGTGGGGCAGTGAAGAACAATAGGGGAAAAAGAATAAGAAAGAGGCAGGGAGAGAAAGCGAGAGAGAGAGATGGAGAGGCAGGACCGACTTACAGCGGACTTACTGTAAGTCCTCACCCTGTCACTCTGCTACCTAAGCCTAATGCCGACACCTAAGTGGCCCTCATTTAGTGCGTTAGGAGCCACCCCAGTCAGCATGTGTGTGTGAGTTGAAAACAGATACAGCACACGAGGGGATGTGGAGGTTAAAGTGGGGATTGGCTGGATTTGGTGCATTGTAGACGTAAACCTGCCTCTTCGCCTGCTTGAGATTCGACCTTTGTATATGAAACTACGCGCTGAGATTTCCGTCTTTTTTGAATTTGTTTCAAGAAGCTGTGCCACCAATTTGCTACAGGACAGTGAGGCAGTGCGTTGCGGAAGAGAGAGTTCTACATCCGCGTCCCCGTTGAATCCTTCAAACCCCCTCTGGGGAATCAACCGGTCATTTTGGTTTCTTCACCACTCAGTTAAAACTCCTGGTTGTGTGTGTGTTTGTGTGTTTTAGAGCAGTGGCAGCTGCAAACGCAGCCTCACTGTCTTAGCAGCCTTTACAGCGGCTACACACACAAGTGCAGACAAAAGCCTGGGCTTACACCTGCAAATGTGGCGCGCTGAAACGGCCTGTTGTAATCCTGTGAGCCACCACAATCTGCCGGCACAAAGGGAATTGATGATGGGGTATTACAACGGTACAGTAAATACGTGCCACCTTCAGAAGTGCCTGAGATGATATAGTAACTCTGTTTCCCTAAATGCAACTGTACCAACACTGAGCTGCTTTTTGGTTTGTAATTAGATGAGGGATCTTCAGATCAATGGTTGGATGAGGCTGGGCTGTCATTAGGGCTCTTTGTCTCTATTTGAACAGGCCAAAAAATAATAATTGGTGTTTAGCCCAGAAGGTCCATTATAATAAAATTAAAAAAACATATTTATAATACATTGATCCTAATATCTGAGTGACCATCTAACTGCTGTTCATTGTTTTCAAAAATGTTGGGATGGATATTACTGTAACCGGTGTGTCACAGGGGCTCATGTTGGAAGCAAAACCCTGTCAGAGATGGTGAATTAAATACATCAACTTCATCAACACTTTTAAGGCCTATGAAAAGTAAATGGACTGAATAGTGGACGTATGGAAATTCAACACTCAAACAGAAGAAATCGACAGGGTGTGACTCATTTTGATTCTCCCTGTTGGGCCTGATGCTGACAAAGGGGCTTTTCTTTAATAACGTAAACTAATGAGACTCATATATAATACAAGCAGAATTTAAGTATCAGCAACATCAAACATATCCTGATGCCTCTTTAGATCAGCAGAGCTTGTGTGCAGTCCAACAGCAACAAGTGTTAATAACTTGCCAAACCATTTAGTACGAGTTCAGTGCCTTCCAATGGCTGCTAAATCCAAGTTACACAGAAACAATAGAGGCTTCACTTAGTCTCATCACAGCCTCGAGTCAAATGTTTCCCCTGTTTGTCACAGAGTCACTCAGACAAGGGCCAGTTTCGAAACACACACACACACACACACACACCACACACAGAGCCGTCAATGACACACACACAGTCGCACAGGGAAATGTGCAAGAAAAACCTGAACAAGAATACACACATCATGGACCGTACATGCACATGCTTGCACACTCGCGCTCCCTTTCTCTCTCTCCCCCGTTCCGTCACAATTGGATTGTCAAAGTGTCAGAGGAGCATTTGAAAAGCTGTAGTTATAACAGTTAAGGCAGGGCATCAGTGCGACGCAAGACTGACACTCTTAACCTGCCTCCATCAACACACACGAACTGCCGCACTGGCACTGCAACAATTCTCTCACGGCACTAGTCAAAACAAAGTGCACTATTCACACAGAAAGCTCCGCTCCTCTGCACACAATGCTTGTTTGTTGTATCTGCACACACACGCGTGCACACACACACGTAGCGCAAAAACAGCAACATGCTGTTCTCATGAAATCAAAAGACCCCCTGAAATCCAGGTGAAAGCCCTCATTTCCTATTGATCTCACCTGGTAAATCCAGCATGAAGGGATGGAGAGGGGAAATCAAGTTTACAAAAGGATTTCAAGAGTCCCAAGAAGATTTGGTTGGAAACTGTGAAGAGGCTTCAACTCAACGCTGGAAAGGTGGAATTAATAGTTGTAAATTCACCATGGAGAGCTTCTGTGTTTTTCAACATCTGGGCTGAGGCCCAGAGGTGAGTCAAAGACAGATTAAAATGGGATTTCTGAATCAATCTTGGGAAATTGATACAACAACAACAACAAAAAAACACTGGCTCTGATATATGGTCAGAGCTTTTTAGGCGCTTTGTCCAGAAAAGCCCAGTGAAGTGTATCATGGCCTAAAATCAGGGTGAATAGTCTTCAGTGAGCCTCCATCTTTTCTGGCTGCAAAAAGTAAACAGAAGTGTAGAAAGTTCCCACTTGTCTGTACAATCGTTTCTGTCTAAATATTCAAGATTTTTGACTTGTTATCATGGCAGCTCTTGTTTGTGCTTCGTCATTATCAGCCACCATCTTGTTTTCTCGTCCTTCCCAAAGGTCAAAACAAATCCAAGCTCCTCCCCTTAAAAAGAAAATCACTTTTTTTCCACCCTGAAAGATTCATCAGGTCATTTAACACCCTCCTTATGTGTACATTAGGAAAGTGGGTGTATGTGTTGCTGGTGAATGTTTTATGAATCCATATCCCTCTGGTGAGCCACATGTGGTAAAGTACACGCTGCCAGGATGTAATGAGGGATGATGATAGCCTGAACAAGTCAGAGGAGGGTAATGAGGCCTGGCCTGGGTTTCAAACACTTTGTGCAAAGCTCTGGCACTGTAAAGAAGGGCGTGCTCGTGTAAGATGCAGCCGACTTTAATCAAGAGTCAAAGCTTCTGAATGTTGCAGTCAAAATCAGCTTGTGATTGGATTTGCCTTAACATGTTTTATCACAGTTATTGACTCGAATGCTTAATCTGAGCTGTATACTGTAGTTTTATGGGGACCCTGTTTTCTCATTTGTCCAGATTACATTGAAAAATAAAGTCTGTAATTTCTAGTTTGATGTCTCACAGTGTGAGGAGGAAAAAAAAACTAGTAAATCAGCATTTGGACTCCATGATAGCCATTAACTGTGTTTCCATGGCCCAGTCTCCTGTGATCACTTAGCTGAACTTCTCAGAAAATGCTTCCTGTGGAGTTGCAGAAAAGATTTCAGTTGACGTCTTGTCGGAGTTAAGTGGAGGAGTGAAGGTGAAGGACGGCGTGATAATTACCACACAGGTTTCCCCTGCAGCTCTCTCCACTGACTCTTTCTGTCTGCGTTTCCTCTCTCGACATGATGGGTGCCCCGCAGGGGGACCTGCCAATCACAGCTGTGACAGTAGCGTGTGGGCGTATTCTGTTGTTTCCAATAAAACATGAACACGCTTCGAGTGGAAATGTGTGAGAACATGCATGCGCGCACACAAAGCGCAGCTCTTGACTTTGAACTTCATTTTCATTGTGTAACACCGGAAATAATCGGAGTGACTCATTGTGACATGGCCAGTAAGGGAAACAGTAAATGATCTTTTGTCTGTTGGCAGCTGCCTGAAGGGATCGAGGTCACCGCTGGAAATTAAAGTTCCACAGACTAATTTGGAATTAACATCATCTTCAGTTAACATCTTATACCGAACCAAAATATCTCCATTATCATACACATAGGTCAATCAACATGCAACTTTATAAGTAAAGTTTTTATTAAAATGAACCTATGAGGAGGACCCATTTGAGATTTGATCACCTTTAACAGTGGTCACATCATGTAAGCAGCATGCAAGCAAATGGATAAATTATCTGTATACATCTGTCCAGTTTGGGCAGTAGTATCTTGCCTAAGGGCAGCTGACATCACATTCACACCATCTATATCTTGGGACCGGCTACAAATACACCATGTAATCTTTCTGAAGAAAAATTATCTATGTATTTATTTGTATTTCCAGCGGGGAAATGAGAGCCGATCACAGGTTGTCACAGAAGACACATTATGGACACATTTTATAATTGATAAGACAAAGGATCTTATGGAGGATGTTAATACAGTGAGACGGAGACAGGCCCCTGGTGTGGTCCCCTTTGATGATATTTTTCTTTTGTAAGACATTTCCAGTATTTCAAGTTTGAATAGGACTATATATAACTACACATTTATACAATATGACCTTTCTTGAGCGGTCAGCCTTTTATTCAGTAATCCTCCTTGTAAATTCTGCAGGTCACTCTACAGGTTAAACCTGCTCATGTTTTCTGTCTGTGACACTGACAGCAGCCTGTGAGCTCTACACAGAGACGCCACGTACACTTCATTAGACGGACAGATTCCTGGAGTAATCCTACTAAGATATCATTTTCTTTCTTTCTTCTTCTTCTTCTTTTTTTTTTTTTTTTTTAATTTAATTTAATTATTTTTTTTATAAAATACAGCTCTTAAAAGTTACTGGTTGTGCATGATCCAAATCTGTCGCTCACACTCCTTGATGAGTCATACATCTGTCAGTACAAACTGTCAGGTCTGCACAACCGTAGCGATTTAACAACGCGTGCCAGGTACATTCTGAAGGTCACCCTACAACTTTCCATTGGCTTCCTGCTGTTATGATGTTCCAAGAGTTGGTTGTGACTTGCTGATTTTCAGGTGTTTAGAGTCGCGATAGTACATAGTTTTTACCGAAGGATGGTTTGAGTGTGTGTGATTTAAAAATACTCCAATTCCTAAAAACTTCAGCAGATACTTATTCTGAATTTGCCCCAGCTACAGATGTAATTTATTGAGTTCTTTAACTTAAGATCTTTTTCCTACTCTGTGAGTGTCAGTGTTCCCTCCCTGCAACTCGAAACAAAATGACCGGCCCTTGAGTTCACTCCAAATTATTTTTCCCGAGTTGAGATCAGATACAAGTTGGTGTTAGGATGTGCGGCCTAACTCGCTCACCGGAAAAAGGGTATCTTGCTGAACACAGCGTTATGTATACTAGAATCTGACATACTCTTTTTGACTAAATGTTGTAGGAAACTACTAACGTTATGTGGATATCATGTCGAGCACAGTGAGAATATTGTTGTCAAACAAATTCATGTCAAATAACTGTCTTTTCACAATCTCCAGACATGGATTGGTTGTCAGTCAATCATGTTACACGTAAAGCAGAGATAGGAAACATGATAATGTGGTAGAATATACAAGCAGATCCTCTGATATCATAACATTTGCTGTCTTTGTAAAGATAAATCATGAGACGCCCCAGGTCATGACAGTGTGTCTTGGTTGGTTGATGAGTGGAATCCACTGGTATTTTCCATTTTGCTTCTGCCCAGTTTTTATCTGTTCTCTGTCAGCCACATTGAGATCAGTGATACACATCACACTGGTGTGTCAGACACATTGCTTTGCTCTCAAACATCTTGAAACTTGTATCTTTGCCTGTAGCTTCGCAAATCAACAAATTGTTTTTTATATAATAGGTTTTGTATTTGTTTCTGGCATGCATATTCAATGATGCTGCCATCAAAACAAAAAACTGTTGAGGGCACCGATATTTATGAGTGTGTGGAATTTTGTACAGGTTCTTTTCCCTCTCAAATCAGTATTTAAACTATGATAACTTGTTTGCCAGTAGCTGCTTTGGCCCCTTCACTGGAAATACAAAATATTGCATATCTGCTAAAAGCTCAGTAGCCACTTTGGCTGCTGATTCCTCACAAACCTCTCTGTCTGGTCTTTGGTACATTTTGTGTGACTTGTCTTTTCTGGCAACTCTGTGGTGTAAATCACATCATTACATGATGAGCAATGATCGAATCTCCAATCCGTGAACAGGCTGCTTTCATTAGCAGCTCCTGACTTGGAGCACTTGAGCAAACAATCCTCACTGGAAAAAAGAGATTTAGGAAAAGATTATGAAAATGTTCATGCATGATATCTGTCCAAATCTCCAGAGAGGTCAGGTCACGTCTAAATACACTGCATCCTAATGGGAAGAAAATGTGATGGAATAAGTGAGTGGACTGATGAACATCGTCTTAATGTCCACATCAGTTAAAGGCAGGTAAAGCTGTATATGTGCCAGTGAAAGAAAAGTCAAAAGTCAAAAAGTTGTTGGAACTCCAACAACTCCAGTAACAAACACCTTTAACAACGTCCCTCTTGACATTCTCTTCCACGTCTCTGCTGTCAAACTTGTCCTTTAATTCCCTTGAAAGTATACGTCTATATGCATCCCTCACCCTTAAAAAAGTTTTCCGTCTCCTTTAATTGACTCGTCTTGCAGATGGGCTGTCACGTTCGTCTCTCTTAACAGCCGCATCCGCAATTCACCCACAGGAGGATAATGGCCAGGAGGAAAGGTGCCTTTGGGTGCCTCGGAGCCCTCTCTTCACAGCCCTGCTCCCTTGGCCTGATTAAAACAACTGAGGGGGAACACACAGGGTACTTGACCCAAACGTTCTATTGTACCAAATTGCTTTTGTTAGGTGTACCCAGCGCTACGCCTGGCCTGCCTATCTGCCCGTGTCTAGGGGGGATTTGAGATGCATATACATGAGCGCAGCAGGCTGGGAGGGGAGTCAGGTGGAGTCCTGGAGGCCAATTTAGGCCCAGTGGAAGAGGTGAGGAGGACAAAGGAGAACGTAGGAGAGGGCAGGAGGCGAACCTAATGGAGCTTCCTGCTAACAAGCCCCATCTCTGGGCTTTACGTCAGATGTCACCACATCTTCTTCTCCTCCCCCCCCCCCCCCCCCCCCTCCTCCTCCTCTGGTAGCGCTCACTGTTTGCCTCTGCATAATTTCCCACACTCATTTTGTTGCGCTGTTATGCCTTTTTCTCGCCCCTTCTCCTTTCACACCAATTTGGATGAGCAGCAGTGAGTTAAAGACTTTTCCCTCTTTCTGCCTCATTTGTGGGGCCATAGAATGGGGCAGGTTCTGCTGTTTGTTTGCATGTGTTTGTGTGTGTTGTCTATCCATCTCTGTCAGACAGGTGCTTTGTTAAGCTGCTGCAAATCATTGTCTGGTTTGTCTTCCCCTCCTTAGGGGCTGAGTTTCTTTTTTCCCCCCTCCTCTCCATGCGCTGTTTGCAGGTGTAACCAGAAAGCGGCAGACAAGTTTAGAGAGGAGATTACTATCTCTTAAGTTTTCTTTCCTTTTAGACATTTCTCATGCGTCCCGCACTCCAGACAGTCAGAGGAGTTCATTAAGGTGGAGTTCCATTGCATTGCTTCAGCCCTGGTAGGTAATAGGTCAAAAAGTTTCCCCCAGGCTGTGGCTAACCATTTAACAAAGTCACAAAGACAAAAAACTTATTTTTGTTCCTTTGCAAAGTTCTTTCTCCATGTGTGTTTCTCCGTATTATGAAACTTTCAAGCAACCTCCTCTTTCTGAAACATTACTATCATATCTCTTGATGATGACATTGTCTTTAATGTTACATTCAGCTATATTTTACGTGGTATGTGCTGGTATGTGCCAGCAGTGGCTCACTGAATGGAGATGGCTGTCTTTCTTTCTCTTTGGTCAAGGAAAATATCTAAGAACAGTAGATTGCTCTTCCTCCCACTCTCCAGATTAACCTGGATAACAATGTTGCCATCTTGTCTGCGCTCATTGTGAGTCCATTTATTTGATCCTTTAATTTGACCCATGTCTCATCCACAGAGGAGGCCAGATTTATGACTTATTAGATGAACCACCCGGTTGCGATAGGTGAGATTGCCCTGCTTGCCATTCTGTGCATGTTAAAACCTTTTTGATGGATTGTCACAAATGTGTGCACGTGCATAAATGTCCCCGAGGGGGTGATTCCTCTTATTCCTCCAGATCTATATTCCTGCCACACTGAACAAAATCCCACCAGTTTCATATTGTCATGAGAGAGGATTCGCACATGCTGTGCTACGATGCTAAATGAAGTGTGGTGGAACATGCACTACATCAGTGTGTTAGCACGTAGCATACTGTTTTTATAACAGTAAAGTCAGATGCGTTCACACAATACAACATTTCTGTAGAGAAGTGCTGGGAAGGTGACTAAAACTTTCCACGGCCTGCACCTCGGAGCCTCCTGAGCCAACGGGACATTGTCGAAAGAAATAGTGTCAAATTTGAATGAAAAACCCTTTGACCCCGCAAAACCTCGAGAACATGAACCGCTGCTTAAATTGAGTTGTGCTACCACTTGATCATTCAGGGGAGGTTCTGTCAGACATGCAGGGTTAAACTGAGAGCTTGTCTCCCTGTCAATCAAAAGCAGTGTGAGATGAACATCTCAAAAATCAACTTCATCCTCCTCCCACCGCGCCGCTCTCATTCTGACATCTGTGTTAAACAGGGCCGCTGACAAATCCTCCCTCCGCAGGCTTAGAGCAGCTACCTGGGGAAATCACAGCTGTCTGGGTCTGTGATTGTGGATACGCCTGTGTCATACATATCCATAATGCCACTGCTCCTCTGACAACACCAGCGGTTGCGTGCATGTGTATGTCGAGCGGCGTCCAAGATGTTGCGAGTACGAACTCCTGGGGGTAATTGACAGGCTCTGGCTCCCTTGTTTAGGCCAGTCTCGGGGGAGGCAGTTAGGTTGCCAGCGCTCTGAGCTCGCGGACCTCCACTCATGGAGAATGCATAAAGGATTCTCTGGTGAATCTACGGATTAGCTGCACGGTGAAGGGCAAGAGGGCAAACAAGGCCACGGCAGGTGAAGCTATTCATCAGGCTTTTAATGTGCGTATTTGTAAGCGTGATTTCAAAAAGCGGTAGAGACAGTATGAGAAACACATTCACTATTGTCTAAAATCCAACAATATAATACACATGCAGGTTATTTCCTTCCTCCTGATTGGTCTGCTGACTGCTGCTGTTCTGCTTATTATGATCTAACCAGGTAATGGAGACCAGGTAATCTTGTGCCTAAGCAACAATAACATCTTGTGTAAGAGTTGATAAACCCAGGTCCTGCAGTAGAACAACTGCAGAAATAGAAGCTCATTGTTTCTTTAACACCTGGATGTGTTTAACCACCCTTGTCCAATTTCAGTCAGGCATTACCCTAAAAAGATTTTAAGACGATAGATTGCTAGAATACACGGATGTTATTAAGTATCCTTCTTTACCTTCATTACCTTTCACCTCACTACATTAAGGACATACTGTATTGGCATTGGATGTTTGTAGTGGACTTTAAATCTGAGTTGCAGAATTGTGCTTCAACGTCATCTTCTCCATTTTTTCATTTTGAAATCAGTTTGTGCATCTTCTTGGTCAAAGAGGTTTTGCTGTTAGTTGCTTTTTTATTTTTGAATGCAATATTCATATCGGTTGTTGTCTTACTGGGTGTTGCTGCCTATTTGACTGTTTTGTCTGTGCTGCTGTTTTTATTTCCACTGTAAGAAGCAAGGCTGTGTATGAGAACACATGGTGTATGGCTCCGTGCTACGAAAACAAAATTCACTGTAAATACAAGTCCTCATCAAATGTTTTGAAAGACATTATCAATAATAATAGAAGCTAACCGCTCCCCTGGGTCCTGCTGGAGGCCCTGCCTTGTTTGATGTTCTGGATGAGTGCGAATGTTTGTTAATGCTGCCGCTGTAGCGAGAGACCCACCAGGTCAGAGCTGCCGCAGGCTGGGTCATGTCTGCCTCACTGTGGGTGGGAAGCATCAATGAGGAAAGGAGAGAATATTCTCTGTGCGCAGTTTCCTCTTTTCTGAGTTGCTATCTATGGCATTGATCAGATTTTCACTCCTGCTTGAAGCTACAATTTCCTTTCCTATTATTATATTATTCATGTTACTGCTACCGCTGATGTGTTCATACTATTATACATTTCATCACATTATTAGTAGTATTGGTACACAGTATTATATAGTCATAAGATACATCTGTGGAGGTGTGCAATTTTTTTTTATTGAATTCATTTTAAGCATAAAGACAAATTCTTTCTCATGACTAAACCCCACACAGCGCTCTGCTTCTCTTAAACACAATTAACTTCTCATCAACACAACAAGTTAACAACTCAAAGTCTCACCAGACCGGCTGACAGAGCAGTAGAGAGGCATCTAACACTTTACAGGGTTGCTCATCAGCTATTCGAAAAAAATCTGCTGGCGGTGTGAAAGGCTGCGTGTTGTCAGTGATGTTAACCAGGCGTGAGAGATCACACAGGAGGTGCTTGGTCTCCTCTGTCTAAACCTGACTGTCTCTGCCAGCGTTATTGAGTCTCCTGAAGCAGAACGTAAGATGGCAGCGATAAGTTGATTTCTATCTGACAGCGTGTTAATCCGCAAAAACAACTTAGACTTTGTGCGCGAGAGAGTCATCATCTAAGAATGGCCGCTGAAGACAATGCAGGGGCTTTTGATGTGGATGTCTGGTCTTTCATCCTGGAACAGTATTTTATTTTGTTTAACAGAAACGCGACAGTGCAGAACATCTCCTCCTTCACATTCTGCTCTGCTGCACAGCTCGGCCTGGTAGATTTACGTTGATATAATAGGTCTTTGATTGATTTTAATATACAAGTTTATTAACGCTGACATGCTCAAACAGTCTTCTTTATTTTACAAATGGCATGAGCATGATTATAGATTTTATAAACTAAAACCTGCAAAATGTAGCATCAGCCTATGATTTTTGGGTTGAGCTTAATTTTTTTTTTTTTACCAAGAAAATAATTGTTAGTTGCAGCCATAGAATCATGCTAACCACGTTAAAGTTGTTTTCTGCTGTTTTGTTTAGTAGAGTCTCTCATTAAAATTCCACCTCTCACCTCTCTGCCGATATGTTTCATGTGTCAAAATCTCTCCTCACATTGTGTCAATAGTTCAAATCCTTGCCACTGGGACTGATTCGTGTTTGCCTGACTCGGGTTCTGATGTGGTTTGCAGGTTGAGGGACTGAGCAGCAGGTGCAGCAAGCCTATACTTTATAGCTGCGGCCTGCACTTTGGCACCTTACGGATGGACCTTTTCCTGGAGTAAACAAAGACATAATCTCTCCTGGGAATGTGCGGCATTAATCTTCATGATTTGATTGTACACTGTGGCGCTGTAATGACAAACATGGTGTGGTGGTTTCTGTCTCAGGCCACACTGTGCTTAGCCCAGAGGTGTGGCTGCCTGGTGTGACTGCCGCTTGGTGTGTTGGCAAAGTGATTGATGGTTTGGGGCCTGCTGACTTACTCCACAGCTTGTTATTTGGTGCAGATTTCTTTTCTGCGTAAGTTTATTGGATGAGATGGTGCTCGAGTCAGACACATTCACAACAACAACTGAAGAAAGGAGTTGATCTCAGATGAGGCAAATACGTCGTGGCAACCTATAAATCAAGCACTTATTCCTCAGATCTCACAGGTGGTCTCCTTCAAGGGTTTCATCTCATTTTACCCACCTTAGCTTCAGTGATAGTCCAGCTCTAGTAACAGACAATAGTCACAACTCCTTCCCGGCAAGCACACAGCCACAAAGACTTTAAAACACAAACTGCAGCTGGTCCAAGTGATGTGAACCACATCTGGTTATACACGGGAAAACCAAACTGTAAGCAGCCAAGCAAAATCATACACAAACTCAGTAATTTGTAATCTCTGTCAACATACACAGGAGACAGGCAAGAGATCAAGATAATGGTTTATGATCTGAGTGAGTATTGGCTTGTGTTTCCCATTGGACAGAGAGAGAGAGAGAGACAGAGAGACAGACAGAGAGACAGAGAGAGATAGAGAGAGAGAGAGGGAGGAGAAGGAGGAGAAGGAAAGACAGATGTTGTTTAAAAAATCTAATCCAGCGTCTCTGACTGGGGTGTGTGGCTCTGCTGTGCATCTCCGCTCAGGCCGTAACAACGTATGGCAGCTTCGTCAAGCCTCGGCCACAGGCATCCCTTTTCTTTAAGTTTGGTTTCATTCTTTGTTCTCCCGGCCTTTATTTACATGCTTGTTTGTGCGGTATTCCTGCCTGTAAAATACAGTCGCCACAACACTGGGATAGAAAACAGGAACTGAAACTGCTGAAACTGCAGCATCGAGGGGATCAATTCTCCTTAAATAAAACTTTGTGTGCATCTGTTTGTATGTGAGGCGACGCTGTGTTTTTGAACTGTATTAATACATCCAGCTACCAAGTTAAATAAGATATATGAATTGGTCCTGCAGTCCATATTTGTGTTTAAATTAAATTGATTCATCTCTTCAGCTACAAAAGAGGGACATTTTGAATCTACTTAAGCACCTTAACTTTACACAAACTGTACACATTACACACACACATACTGTATGTATATATGTATATTATTGCATCTTTTTTGCATGTTTCCACTTTACAAGTGCATTACTTTGTGACATGCATGCTCAGTGATGACTCATCCCAGTAAGCTCGACTTTCATGGATCATCAGCAGCCTCTTTAGTTGATCCAGCATCAGTCATGAAGTTCATGGGTGGGTTGTTGTCAGTCGCCACCAATGTGCGCATCTGCTCCCATTAGCCCCACAGAAAAATGAACGCATCCACTGCAGCGATGTGAAGGCTGATGTGATGAACTCTGAGGCACAGCATGAAAGACGCTTTAACAAATCAGACGCAAATCTCACACTGAAGCATTTTGGATGGACTTTTACAATCATTTGAATGTTATCATGATTTAATGTAAGGTGTATTTTACATACATGGTTTGTGTTTGCAATCAAACTTCATTGTTATAAGATCAAAATAATTATGCTTTTAGATTTTTGGCAGAGATGATAGCCAGAATTGTTCTGAAATTGTTTAGCGAACATGTATTCTTATACCTGGCAGCCTTCACTTCTCACATCTCATTGAAACTGAGTGAACCATTTATCATTAATCTCACTATCCTCAGTCAGGTGTTTGTACAGACAGAATAGAGGATGAAGATGTGTGTAGACTGAGTGCTACTTCCTGTTCCATTGTGTGTTGTCACACAGAGACATGGTGGGAACTTCATGAATGCCCGCTCGTCTTTTCACAGGAGTGTTGTTTGTCTGTGTTTCTGTGCGTCTGTCTGGCTCTGCTTTCTCACACAAACTAGTTCCGGCTTGTCTCACGGCGACTTCTGAATGTGTGTGTGTCTGGTATGAAGTCTCAAAGCAGGTTTAAATCCAGGTAAAAGGAACAGGTTTTTTAATTACAGTGACGGATTCAGGAAATTCAGATCCCCGTGAATGATGATTAATTATTTACGTTTCACTGAGTTGAATAAGAGGACTGAGGTAAAAATGTAGTAATGAGGAGAGTGAAGATAAAGAAGTCAAGAGATGCTCGGGCTGCAACATGGGTATGTGGTATATTGTTTAAGGTACAAGGGAGAGGCTGGAGGCAGACAGGTTAATCCTCTCTGGGCAACCAATTACAGACTTCCATCTCCCATCCTTCCTCCCCCTTCTAATCTCACTGACTCACCCTACACTCCCTTCCTTCCACTCTACCCGACTCTTATTCCGACTGCTGTTCTTTCTCCTTTCTATGTTTTTCCCTTCACAGTGCAGCCATTTTGCAACATACGTGTATTTGAAATGTTGGAACACCGATGAATTAGTGTGTGGATCACAGTGTGTCAGATGTTCTCACGAAATGTACGGATGATATATAGTTTTGTTGAAATGTTCAGATGATCTGCATCTGATACCCACCTCCTTAATATTCCAGATCTTTATCATCAACATAAAGGAATTGTACCTCTCACACATCAAAAGAAGGTGAAAAGAAACCCTGCATCCAGACCAAAATTAAATTATTTATCTGCTGACACATCCTGCAGCTTTCAGTTGACTCCTCAAAATGTCACACAGCTTAATTCAGTATGTTTCCTCATTTACAGTGTAGCTAATGTAATGGATTTTTTACAGTGTGAGCACTAACTGATTTGGTGAACTTTTAATTTTTATTTTATGGACATCATTAAACAGTGAGGAGCAGCAGAGGCGACGCACTGGGCAGACAAGATACTCTGACACTTTGATCTGTGCAGCAGCAAAAAACCACCTAATCCTTTAATGGGGGGGTGCTGAGTCATCCTGACGTTCGTCCCACTGAAACCATCTGTCACACACACACACACACACACACACACAAGCACAGCAGCAGGTTCTCAGACCTTTACCACATTATGAATAAATGTGGTGATAGAAGTATTCAAGTACTAATCATGCTGCCTGTACTCGCTCAGTGGGATTATTTTTGCTGTTTAGAGATGAACATAAATAAAATAGTTTCATCATGTTAAATCTGGGTTAATCTGCCAAGTAATGATGACTGATAAATGACATGTTCCTGGCTCGCCACGCTGAAACACGGCCTCATCATCATGACTGTGGTGAAACATCCAGCAGAAAAAAACAGCACATTCATTTATTTCACATTTCATTAACACACAAACAAAACTCAAGTCACAATTGAATCTAAAAAAACCAGGGACCCCCATTAGGTCCAGGGTTCAGAACCGCCCACCCCCCAAGGAGGCCCTCACCCTGGAGGCCACTCCCTCCCCTCACCACTGAAATCCCTGTGCAGGGATTAAAGATGGCTGACTGCATAAAAAAAGATGATGCTTCTTGCTCTTTTTTTTGTTCCTGTGTGAGAGAGTATAGGTGTGAGTTCAGTGGGGGATGTCACATCCCTGTTACTCAGAGTGGCTTCCGTCAAACCGCTCCACCTTAGTGGCCTGTTTGATGGAGGGCTGCTGAGAGCCACCTCCTTCTGGCAGATTCCTCTGAGAATTCTCCCTCCCAGTTTCTCGCCCAGTTACTCAGGTTTGTTGGAGCGGCCAGCTCATCTGCTGTTCCAGACTTCTCCCATTTCACAACCACTGAGGCCACTGTGCTCCCGGGAAAACTCGGAGCTTTAGAAGTGATTTAATAGCATATACCCTGATCTACAGTATGTGCAGCTTTATGGCCGAGGTCTGCAGAGAGGTCCTTGGACGTCACAGCTTCGTTTTACATACTATGAATTGTGGGATCTTGTAAAAACAGGTGTGCGCCTGTTTAAAGTAGTTTCCAATCATTTTAATTTTAATATAATAAAGTTGAGTCCAATCAAGGGCTGAAGGAAAATGAAGATTCGTTAAGCAACAGCAAATGGTCTGAATACCAGTATAAATTTGTTCTGCTTTTTCTTTATGCATTTCTAAAGCATATTTTAATTTGATCAAATTTTGAATATCTATAGGCTGCTATTTCAGCCCCCCCGGAAGAAATGAACAATCATTAGCAAAGGAGGAAAGAAAGAAAGGGAGAGGGAGAAGAAAGAAAGAAAGAAAGAAAAAAACCTTCCTTGAGGTACCCTGGAAATTGCCGCGGAATGCCGACTCAGCCAATCAAATTGCATGAGACTGAGCCAGAGTGGGAGGGGCGGATGTACAGCGATGATGATGCTAATGCAGCCAATTAGAGGTGCAGTAGCCACGCTCCGTTTTCCCCCCTCCACACCGTCAATGGCAACATTTATCCTCCAATAAAACAGACATAATCTCAGGAGCGGGGGCCCTGCCAGGGCTTTCCGTTCCTACAAATTTCACTTGATTGTACATTGCTGGGGCTGTAAGCACTCGGAGGGATGATTACTGAGCCTGCAGTGCATGTTTCAAAAGGAGACTTACTCTGGTTTCAGGAGTTTTCTTTCTTCAAGTTGGAATTCTTGAAAAACACTGAAACATTAAAAAAGGGGATGTTCCCTTTTGCTATTCCCAGAATTTAGGGGAAGTGGATGCATGTAGTACACACACACACACACACACACACACACACACACGCACATGCTAAAGCAGTTGGTTTCACCTCACACATCCTTAATTTCCATTAAACCTGTATGATATCCTTTTTCTTTTGTTAAATAATATATATTAATTGTTGTTGTGCTGTTGTGTGTTTTAATATATTTTACACATCATATTTAAAGGTGTGTGTCTGCTTCCTGTCTGCTGCTGCAGTGTAGATTCAGTACATTGGCTCACAAATGCTGCACACCCTCTCATGATGTCACGTCATCTGCGTGAGAATGTGGATGTGTATGTTTTTATTGTCTCTGCGCAGCACTTCTAAACGCTGCTGTCAGTCCATGTCGATCCAGGTTGCCTCCATGTGTGCACGTGTGGCTGTGGTTGTGAAGTGTGTCACAAAACCACACATTTTCGGTCCCGGCGGTGTTACACAACACAGATTACACATCAGCGTGCTCCACCTTCTGCTGGTCCCTGTGTTTGTGGGATATTATATAAAATGATTAATGATCCAAACATGTATGCTGTGAATACGTCCTTAACAGTACCCCGCCGTGTCCACCAGGCCACAACCTCCAGCATCTCGCCCGCTCTCTGCTTTCATGTGATTGTGTGTATGCTCCATAAAGACTGGGGTGTTTGGCGTGATCCAGTGGTGATCCCCACCTCTCCTTTAGTCATTAGCAGCTCTGCAGCAGCTGTGAGCCTAAACACTCTGTGAGTCCTGAGACAGACCTAATCTACAGGCTGTGTCCTGCCATCGACTGTCAGGAGGTAGGAACGCTGAACTTTATATGGATGATACACTCCTAACACTGGTTTGCAGTTATGTTGCTGTGGATGCTTTAGATGGGAACAGTCTTGAGATTTTAGGACAGAGACAGGTTAGGGAACTAAGCAGCTCATCATAGTGGCAACATTGCGGCTGTAAAACCGACTGAGTGCCGTATGTGAATTTTGCTATCATAGATTCAGTTTTTCATTGTCAAACTGATGCATTCAAGTACACTTTTCTGTTATCCACAAAATACTGTAAATATGGCAGTACTTTATCAAATCCTACATGCCGCCTAAATGCTACACCCGAAATTAAAACGCACACACTTCCAAAAAGTAAAATAAAGACATTGTTGCTTGACTTGAATTAATCCATAACTGCATCTTTTATTGATGGCTAATTAGCTAAGGCAGTAAAGGAATCTGGGGCCTAACATGAGGCCCTGCAGCACTGACCCCACATCTGCTGCATAAGCCCCCTCGGCAGTGCTTTAGTGTGTGTGTGTGTGTGTGTGTGTGTGTGTGTGTTAATGTGTGGTGCCTGATTGGAGGTAGCTCTGCAGTATGGGAGTCTTTAGACTTTAGACTCCACATTACATCATTTAAATTCTTACTTTTATTTGCTCGTTGTTTTTCCTCCTCCCTCCACATGATTGGCCTGTAAAGCGCCGTGTGAAAGCCTGTTTTTAACAGCATGTTATCTTCTCTGAAATCATGGTTCCTCACAGTTATCACCGCTCATCTCTCTCTGATTCACTTCAGCAATGTCACATGTCGTCTCCCTCCCCTGAACTATAAAAGGCTGAGCTTGGCTGGGGATGTTCCTTTACTCAACGTGAACATCTTGCAAGGTCAAATACGAGTTCTTAACTGTGCCGGTTTAATCCACAACTGTAGTGAATTATCCCACATCTGAAATAAAGATTTTCACACATCTGTTTTAATCCAGAGGATTCCAGAGGTTTTCAAATGCTGCATGATGCGGTATTATTACATTAAATGGAGATTTTGTAGAAAATCCTAAATGGGTAAATAAAAGACAGTTCAAAGATTTCTAATGTTTTATCCCCCAGTATAAATAGTTTATGCTTAGAGGACACAAGATGTACTGTTAGAAGTTATCTCTTTCCTTGAATACTATATTCAAATATAAAGTAAACACAAATATACGTCCATAATTTTGATCTGTAACATACACGCAGGATACTTACACACGCACACACACACACACACACACACAGTGGGTGGCATCTGAGGATGATTCATGTCTCTCAGACGTCCTCCGATGGAGACAGGGGTCTAAAGGCTGAAACTGATCCCTGTCCATCAGATCAGGTGACAGCTTCTTCATCCTCTGACTCCCTTCTGATATTTTTCACTCTTTCTATTCTGCCTGTTTTGTCTGGCCCCTGTGTTTTCCCACCGGAATCACTTCCTCTCCTCTCCCTTTATTTGTCAACCGGAGAGGTGATCAGATAAAACAGCAGGCAATTTATTTTGCTTTAAATGTTTAATTAGAAGTTCTTGTTTTGTTGTTATAGTTCATTTCTCACGGAATGATAAGAAGTAATTTCCTTTTCTGCCTGTTTTATGTAATATTTCTGTCTTTGCTATGTATTTTTTTTTTTTCTGATCTCTGGAGACAGAGAAGCTGCACCAGTTTTAAGTAACATCAGGAATCTATGTGTGAGAGAGGCTCAAGTGCGGAACAATGAGGAGGGTAAGCCCCTTCCTCAGGGGGAACAAATAAAAGAGCAGGACCCTCCACCCCTTTATAAAAGAGAAAAAACATCATACACACACGCACACACACACACAAATGTTTCCCTTGATGTACTATTATAAATTGAATTCATAATACTTATTATTATTATTGTTATTTCCATAATTATATTACATTGTGACCATTATAATTATATTAATTTTCCTTTTCAAAATACAGGATTTTTTTTCTCACCGTCTTTTCCAATTTTTAAAAGAAAAGATTTTGATAATTATTTGCTTATAAAATAACTTTTTGTAAATTTGTAACATACATGAAAAAAATGCGATAACATTGAATGATGCACAATATGTTGCAGGTATGTATATAATCGATGTTTACGAAATAACCCTGGTATGGACAGTGAACGTGCGTGTCCACAAGTCTAATTCGCTTTTACAATTAATGTGATTGTCATTGGTAAATATTGATCAATTTAGTTTTCTAAAGATTTTAATTTTATGATAAATAATACGATCTTTTAATGAGTCATCGGAAAATGTATTTTTTAATTTTTTTCCTTTTAATTTTTTGTATTTTTAACGTTTTTTTTTTTTTGCAACACCCCTTGACATGAAAACATAACATAAATACGCGGTAAATAATGGCGGTTTAATTTAATCCTTCTCCCACTCGTGTCGACGTCTTTTTTTTTGTATTTCAGCTTCTCAGTGTTTCAGCTGTTTCCAGCGTCGCTTGCGTGTCTCCCCGTGTTGTTTCAGGTTTTAAAATCACATGGTGCGACATTAAAGCAGACGAAGACGCGCACGATTCTGCGCTAATCTCCGTCTTTTGCAGCTTTTCACTTGCGGTTTAACAATTAGGCTGAACCAACGTGCACATGCTTAATGCTGGGCAACAGACGAACGAACGCCACCGCTGCTTTTAATTTTAATCAGGATTAGGAACTTGGAATAAAGTCCGAACACGTGCTATTAAACAACAAAGACTGCTGCTATAAATACAGGAATTGTTTTTAATTGCTCACAGGTTATTTAGAATTCCCCTTCACAAATTTGCAGGGAATAAAAATGATGTAATGATGAGTTAAGATTAGAAATATCGAACAGGAATGAGGTTGGGTTTAAATGGAGGCAGCAGCTCACCTGAATGCTTCAGGCCTACATCATATCCTCCTCTCTTTTTCCCAATCAGACTCATGTGTTTTTCTCCCTCATTCCTTCCTGAAAGGGATTGAAAGTCTTCGCCTCTTCTGCTTTTGATTGAGGCCTAAAGGTCAAGCTCAGGAGTTTCTCCTCCAAAGCACCTTCTGACTCCAGCTCTGCAGCCGACAGCGAACAACAAAGCCTCACAGCTCCCCCTTGAAATAACTGAGACTTTTTTATCAAGCCTCTAAACACCCTTTTTCCCTCTGAGGGCTTAAGTGCTCTCATGTCTGTAATAACTTTGTGTACATGCATGTATACACGCTAAGCTACAACAAGGTGATAATAAAGTGGCGGCTAACAGCTCATGGTGAGGCTAAAGCCCAGCAGAATTAGCACCGGCCTGCCGTACGTTTCATAAAGTAAAAGAGAAAATTGATAGCACCCTCATGTAGTTTCTGATTTAACGTTTGCTGCTGTGGTCAGTTCAGCTTACTCGCCCAGAAGAGCAGGCATTTTTAATAAGATTCCTTGACTTGTTGGGGTAAAGCTGTGCTGCAGCTTGGGGTACTGTGGGATTTCTCTGTCATCAGGAGGAGGAGAAGAGTCTGATTAACGCAGCATAAATCATTTTTAAAGTTTTGTCTCTGTTTGCAGCAACTTATCCTTAAACAAATTCGTAGGATCTTTTAAATTATCTTCTTAATTAATTGGACTGTTTGGATACAATGTTCCAAATGGTACCCAGAATCTTAAAATGTACTAAGATATATTTACAAAAAAGTAGTAAAACATTTAAACCAATGTTATTCAGTCTAAGATGCATACATGTGACAGGCATAACCTTCAGTATCAAATCAGTTTGTTTTGATGCTTTAAAACCATAGTTTATAAAGTTTTGCGTTCCTTTTGGTCAAAACCTGACCCCGCAGACAAAGGTTTGTTTCAAAACACAAAAAATCTCAAGGAAAATCCATATTTCATTTAAGTAAGTGTCATTTCTAGTTTATTTCATAAAGTAAAAAGATTCTGCGTGTGTTGTATAGGAGCCAGTAAAACCACACCTAAACTTTACACTGAGGCCAAAGTGTGAATCAGGATCCAGGTGATAGACATGTCCCTCCACATGTACAGCTTGGTGTCTCCCCTGTGATTGATTAGAGGGATAGGGCTGCTGCTGCGATCCCTCTTGTCTCGTCCCCGTGCAAAGTGCTTGTCATCGGAACTCAAGTGCTCTTCATACTGACGATTGTTGACAACATGAAGCTCACAGGCAAGAGTGTAAGCGTGTGAACAGCTCATTTCCATATTAGGCTTTGACCTATTTGTTTTTAATATACTGTCAAATAGCCACCTGCCACACTGTGGTCTGAATATCATATGATAATCACATATTTAGATCAGAGGGGGGTTCATCAGCAGCTGTTTGGTGGTTTTGTAGTTAGTTGAATTTTTGATGCATTTAAAAAAAAGTTCCAGCCACTGTTTGTGGGCCAAGACGTGCATGAATGTAGATTTATATTCTGTCCTTTATTTTATTTTGCCAATTCAGATCAAATGCATAAATTGTATGTTGACGCTTAAAAGTGTATGAAATACAAATAAAAACAAGGCTGATATGCAGCGTGCGGCTCTGAAAACGCTTGTGAGGCTGTGTGCGTCTGCAGTGCCTGTGTCTGCCTGCTGTTAGTCATGCTGAGGCCCCCTGTCCTGCCTCCAGCTCCGGGAGACACACAGGCACTTTCTCAGGGCTGCCTGGCTCTGCTGTTCCGTGATAATGATAAGGCCTTAAATCCCTCTGTAGATTTGACCTCTGTCCCTTCCTCTATTTTTAAACTGTCTTGTGCGTCGGAGAGCCGCTATCTGGCCGCTGCGGGGAGGATTAGGTGTATGTTTTGGCAGAGGTGACTCCGAAGCTCCCCCATCACACCCCTCTCCGTTTGGTTTGGCTACCCCGAAACCGCCACACAGCTGCCGGCAAAACTCCCCGCTTGATCTACCAGATACCCAAAATCGTTATGTGGTGTTTGTTATGGAGAGAGGAGAAGAGAGCAGAAATGAAAAGAAAAGAAGAAATAAGAAAGGTTTACTTTTGTTTGAGCGAGACGTTCTGGGTTTTAAGTTTGGTCTGTCAAACATAAGAGTCTTTTCAAACTCAGACTGAGAATTTTACATTCGACGTCCACTTCAAATTCATCCGTCATTTCGCTCCTCATGAGTTTAAACGTGGACGTCGAATGTAAAATTCTCAGTCAGTATTGAAAAGACATTTAAGTCGGAGCATTGATCCAACGAAAGCGTCAACCAACAAAATGTAGATTTTAAAAGTACACTCATCTTGCATTTTGGACTCTTTAATAAGCAAATAAATATTTTATTATTGGATTTACAAATGCATCAGTGTACAAGCAATATTTCTGGTATCACTGTGACTAATGTTAATAAACTGGAAATCATATAATAACAGCATTTTTAAAGATGACGAATTAAACGTGTGATAAATGTCTATAAATAAATGAGACGTAGTACTGCATTTCCATTTAGATGTATGTAAGTATAAAGCAGCACTCCTTTGAAATGATCTAGTAAAATATACACTAAGCACCTCAGAACTGGACTAGGTGTACCTGCATACTTTGCATTGTCAGACTTGGGTCTAGAGATATTAAGATGAGATATTTGTCATTTGACGATGAAGCCATCAATGTCAAACTCAGCAAGTCACACGGCCCCAGCCCTGAGTGAAAGCCATGTTTTCTTGACTGATGAACCTGAGCGATGGGCAGTCTGTCATTCTTACTGAGACAAACTCGTCTTCTCCCTGACAGTTAATGGGTTTGGCCCACTGATGAATTGAGATGAATGGGAGCTCATTCATAACCCATTGTGTGCTGTCATCTGTGCTGCCCGAGACTGGAGACCAGTTATTGTTTTTCCAACAGCAGAAAGAGGCAAACTACTGCCCCCTATTGATCTGACACTGTGAGAACAGCGAGCCAGGGAGGATGGAGAAGTAACTTTTAGTCGGCTAAATGACGGTGATATTTCCAGGACAGATAAACAGGAAGACACAAGCCGAAAGCATAAACACACACACAGGCCTTGCATAATAAATAAGATATGTATCTCCTGAGTCAATTCTTATGGTAATATGAAAAACGTAGCTGCGAGCAGCGATCAGGGGATTTGAGCCCATCTGGGAATGTTAATAATTTAAGGCTGTCAGGGGTCAAGAGCTACATGGGAATGCTGGGAATGCTGAGAGCACAGTTCTCCTGCAATCACGCACATGATCATACAGAAAGCGTCCTCACAGGGAGAGCTGCTTTTATCAGCATCATCATCAGTAATATTAGTACACGCTGTTATATCAGTGCTGTTGTTGTGATGGTACCCTCCTGTCACAGGATCCTGAATGTGATGTATGTTTCAGTTGGAGGCTTTTACCATGTACGACATGTTTACTCAGAAGTGTATAAAGCTACTGTGAGTTATTGTAAGACACACCCAGTCTTACAGCCCAGCAGTGTGCCCAGCTATTTCTGTCTCCATGCTCACACAGGCTGAGCTTTATTATATGGAATCTTTAATGCCAGAGAGCGTATTCTAATCAACTGTCATTTCAAGGAGCGAAACATCTTCACTCTTGCTTCCACTACTGGATGCTCTTGACCTTTTATTAATCACTGGTTTCTTTGGCTTCTTGCTAATGTAAACATGGCTCCATTCACACCTGGATCGCTATCAAGCCGGGTTATCTGAGGTGTAACGCAGCATAAACATGCCATACTCATGAATGGTAACTGTGAATGTTCACCTCATGGTGTTTTGGCTCTTGCAAGATGACAAAATCATCTGTCAGTTAGTCTGGACCCCTCTTCCTCTGACTTCTGGCTGGTGAAGTTTCTGAAAGTGTTGCTCTTCTCTGTGGCTTCACTGGAAAAAGATCACCTGACTCTGCTCTCCTGGGTTTTAAATACTGTTGTTGTGTCTGTTGGTCACTTTCATTTCCATTCATTCAGATGGTCAAGGAAAATGATCCACATCAGACCTGTGACATCACATCTTTTTTATGAGTGGGAGAATTTTCTTGGAGAGAAAGAACTGTTACTGAACAGGAAATATAATGACGTAAAATTAAATGCAGACATTTTCAGTCTTTCCTCTTGTACGCTTTCATTCTTTCTGGGTCTGTTTCAGACCTTAGTCTACTCTCTCTCTCACACACACACACGTCCCCGTGCAGCACCGCAAGATCTGAGGCCAGATATTTGATTTACACCAGCAGGGTCAAAGAGAATGCATTAGGGCCTTTTGCAGGAGAGGCGCAGGGAACGGCCAAGAGTTATAAAGTGGTCGGATGGATGCTGACACATGGCCCTTCATAACAATCAGCAGAAGAGTTAGATGCACTGGCCCTGACCTCCTCCCCACTAACACCATGATCTACACACCCCAGCCCCCTGCTCCTCTGCACCACACACCAGAGCCTTTTTATTCGCCTCATGTTGGCCTTTTTTTAACATGTTTGTGAGCAGAAGGTATTTTATCCACCGTTTCACTTACAAACTGTTATGACTAATTGTTATTGGACTGCTTGATGTGATGAAAGTTAATGCACCCATGTCTGAAAAGAGGGAGCAGAGGCCTCATTCCTCGCATTTTAATGTGTTATCTAAAGGTCTTTGGAGATTTTATGTGTGTCGTAACTGCTCTTTATCTTTGTTTGAGCTGATTACACAGTGAAAGGATGCCAGGTGTATTTAACACACATTCGGTCAGTAAAGGAACACAAATAGCGACAGGTTTAGGCATTAAGATGTCACTTCTAAGAGTTTAATGTTCCATGTAATGTATTATTTACAAGATTATTTTATCTAAAAACTCTTTAACTTCTCCAACTGATGTAGAAATGTCCAGCTTTATTTGTTTCAGATTTTGGCTTAAATATATTTATATATTTGGTTTATATATTTTGGTTTAAATATATTAAGAGTACTTTTTTAAGCCTTTCAAATGTAATTCATTTAAATATTTATTTACTGGTCACATTGGACATAGAAAGCCAGCAGCAAAAGAGTTATTGATTGCGTCCTCAGCAGTTACACCATTAGTTCTTTCACATCTCCACTGTCCTTAATTCACAAATGCTGAAAACTTGCATGGACATGATGCTTTATGCTGGCACCATCTATTTTTCTGTAAAAATCACATCATCAATGTCACAACAGAAATCACTCTGTGTAATGAAAATCTATTTTTTTGCTAAGTTTACTGAGCCACTTATATCAACCCATTAACCAAGAAGGGGCGGTTCTGACATTACCATCAGTGCGATGGTGGAGATGAAACTGATAGTGGTTGTTTATGACATGTTTTTTTGTATTGCACTCTGAAAATGACTTCCAGTGCAGCTTGAAGCCGTTCAAGAATCAGAACAACAAATATGAAATTACTCAACACAAATAGTGTCTCCATCAAAGACAATGGTGATCAAATGATGAAGTTTGTGTACAAAGCCTTCCTCTCTCTCTCTCGCCTTCTGTCCCTCTCTTTCTCTTTCCAGGCCTCTTTCAATGTTTACATCACTTTTTTATAACTGTGGGATAACACACACACACACACACACACACAAACTTGTCTCTGGACTGCATCAGGCAACACTTCAAAGTGCAGGATCCGTTTTTTACAAGCCATATTAGGCTCACATCAAAGCCCACTCTGTGCTTCAGACCAGAGTTTTCTGCTCAGACCAACATCTCTGTCTCACTCTGCTGTGATGAAATGCCGCAGTGCAGCACATCACGTCACGTCAGGCCTGACAGAGATGGCTGCACAGAAATATTACAAGCTGAACTCAGAGCAGGGCATCGCAGCTCTGACCCCTGAACTCTTTATTGCCAGCTGCATGTAAGTCAGTTATTCAGCCAGTTCAACAGCGCCCGTCTCTATTATGGCGGCTGAATGCATGAGGTGTGTTGAAGAAATTTGGGCTTTGATGGTTTTCTGAGGGGCTTTAATGATTTTTATCAATACTGTGTGTTATGGTCAGGCCTCACGAGGTTAAACTAAGATCTCCAGTGTTGAAAAATAGTGTTTGAAGAGCTGTTGCAATATGAGCAGTCAGGCGAGCCGGTACCTGGGTAGCATGCTGGGGACTTTTATTTTAATTCAGCTGTGCAAGCCTAAAGTTTCCACACCTCGTCTTTCCAACTTGACATCTTTGTTGTCGTCTTCTAGGAATGTCTCATCCTGACATGTTTGTATTCTTCTCGGCCTCTTCCAGTTTCTTGTCAGTCTTGTGTTAGAACCTTCTCCAAAACACACCCACTTGCTATCAGGAGCTTTTTCCAGGGAGCTGAAAGGAAGAAAAGAAGAAGACTCATTTTTGCTCAAGCTCCTCTGGAAAAGTGTGTGCAGCTAAAGAAAATAAACCATGTAATGCTCTCAAATCTTTTAAGTGTCAGTCTTAAATAAACTTGGTGGCTGTAGTTTTTATAGGCCTGGTTTTGAGTGTCCTATATTAATGCTTCATTAATATGCATATGACTGAACTTGTTTTTTAAAAGTGTGTCAGACTGTGAGTTACAGTCGAGGCATCTTCTTTTTCACCGCCTCCCGTCGATAATCTCCTGGCGAAAAGCACTTCAAAGCGCCACGCAGAGCCCTGCTTAGCCGTTGTTGCCTTAGCATGTTTCACGCCTGGGTTCCCATGCAGCGCGGCGTCCTGGCGAAACACTGGGCTCGTCATTCGCAGGAACGGCATTGTCAGGGTGAGCGGAGAATCCCTAATTCATCAAGCCTCTCCAACTGTAGTCATGGTAGAAACCAAATAAATAATGCGGGTCATTACACACAATCGTGCTGACAAAGGGCAACTATCCATCTTTTTGACAACAGCTGAGTCCTTCGATAAACAGAGCGGCACCCACGACTGCTCTCACAAACTGTAGGGCTTTGTTCGAAAAACCTTTTCCCCTTGTCAGCGCTGGTTTCATCTCAGGGGGACGGTGTACACAGGGAAGCTGATCGTGACTTTAAGTGTTATAACCGGCTGAATGACAAGGCCACCATGCAGGAATTTATACGTTCGTACATTTTCTCCAGTAAACGTGCGAGCCGGGCTGTTGTGTTGTGTCATTTCCCTCAGGTTTCTACCTTTAAATCTTTTAAACCTCAGCTGCTTAACCTTTTAGCTCCACTTTGTTCTTTTAACCTCGTATATGAAAATGTTTCAATTACTTTGAAACTGTTTTTCCATCCCAGACAAAAGCTTTACAAGGGTTTCATACGATACATCGCAGCAATTTTTTCCACTGTAGAAAATGTCAGGTTGCATTTTTCTCTTACGTCTCACTGGCCACTCCTCGCCCTGCCAAACACACATTCATCTATTCATCCACACCGGTTTGCTCTTTGTTTTAGACCCGACTTGTTTTTCCAATGGGCTGCGTTTAAAGGGAAACTCCCATACCCACACAGAAGTTGACTTTGCGCAACCGTACCAACCCCAGATCTTGACTCAGATGTCCCGCAATTTTTCAGTGCATCCACGTCATGGTGCTGCGGTCACCCCCCACCCCCCACCACTCATCCACCGCCACCACCGCTAGATAAGTGCAGCTGGGTCATGAAATTGAAACTAGGCCACACGCTTTACGTCAAGATGTCTGTACTATTGACAACGTTTTGTTTCGTAACAGAACGTGTTCCTGTGAAATATCTGCAATGGAACTCGTGTGAACTGCTCAGAGTGACTTGAAAAACACTGCAACTAATTATATATCAAGGCAGATGGCTACATGCATTTTAACAATTCTGTCCTGTAGAAATTAAAGGCACTTGCTGACTCAAGTCTTTCAGTTTTAGACTGCTTTTGAAGAAATTATTGCTTGTTTTACTTATATAATGTATTTAATTAAGCTATATTATATATTATAGACATCTATCCTAATGATTGAGTTGTGATTTTATCATAACAATATATATTTTAGAATGCAAGAGACAGACACCAACATAAATCATTAAAATAAATAAATGCTTGATAAAAATAGAAATCAAAACAATTAAACAAAGGGATACAATTATTAAATCTTGATCTTGAAAACAGTATATTTTTTTAAAATACAATACTGAGGTAGCTTGGGATCAGATTATTTATTGAGTAGAAAATTCATAATTTATTATACTGAAAATGCTATTATATATATAATACTATTATACTGAAAATGCTGTCCTGTTGCTTGTATGTGGATGAGTCAGTAATTAAAACAGTCTGACATTTAGTGTCTCTAAATAAAAAGTCACCTGTTTTTGTCGACCACTTAAATTTCTAAGCTTTAGCATCGTATTTGATGACTGAATGAATGAGTTCAAGGTTTATGGCTCTTAAATTGAACCCGAACAGTAATGTTACTGTCAGGGGAAATTAAAACAAACAGCACTGATCCAGAGGTGCACTGTGAGCCTTCAAAGTTATAAAAGTTAAATAGACAAAAGACTCACACCTCTGCTATCCTTCTGAAACACCTTACTGATGGTGGTGAATACAACGCAGAGAGATTTCTTGGCTCATAATGCTGCTTTGTACAGAAATGGGTCTGTGGGGACATTATTACTGCAGAAATGTAAAAACAAAACAGCAGCAGTTGGGCTAAGTGCAATGTTCGGCAACAGCTCTGTCCACATCATGCTTTTCTTTTTCACTGATTTATTCTGCTCTAATTTATGTTTTGCATGCAGAATGAGTCACTCCAAGGCGTTTTCACTGCAGAGTAAACTGGGCAGAAACTCCCATTCATCAAACAGGTATGTGTGTGTTGTCTTTGCACACACAAGGGATGCATAGAAAGAAAGAAAGAAAGAAAGAAAGAAAGGAGAAAAAAGAGGCTGGTGAGTTTTCTTAGCAGTGTTTGGGCTGCCCTCCAAGCCTTCATACCATCACAGGGCTGTCCTATCTCCCACGCAGAGGCCTCAGGTGGTGACAACGGGGGCAGAGACCGTGCAAGGATTAACACAAAGTCCTCAAATGGGGCCTGAGGTGGAGAGACCCCTGCACATGGCAACAAAATTTAAAGATTGCCACTTAAGCTCCAGGTACTTAGATACTCAGCTAGTCTGGCTTCTGGTGTTCAGCAGCATGGCCACTGTTTGTGTATTCTAAATGGTAACTGTTCAAAATGTAAACTGGCATTAGGAGATGGCGAAGGGATGTGATCAGCGGCTATGAGTTGATTTATTTCTCAGCACAGTCTTAATTATGCGGCTTTGTGTTTCTTTCAAATGAACCCTAATCCCAGTTAAATACTAAATTAATCCACCTCTGCGCCTGGTTTTTAACCGCTGAAGGAACCATTCATTTCAAAGTCAAACACAAGAATCACAACCCTGCCTGTGGTCATATCTAAATTCTTACATGTCATAAATTTCAAACCACTCATCAACTAACTTCCTAAAACCACACCGGGGGGGCAAACTATGAGGAAATGGCTGTCTGCTCCTGTTTGAACAGGGACTCATATCTGCTCAGCGGAGACGCAGAAGACAAAGAGGCAGAGCGAGATAGGCCACGTCGACCAAATCCTCCCAGATTCATTCACCCAAACTATCTGGAAGTCATTGGGCATTAACAAGGATCTAATGGGCTAATTGCCATTAGTAATGGTTGTTATCAGTGGGGCTTAGGCGGCCTATCGTCCAGTGTGAAGTGTGTGTGCGTGTGTGTGCGCGCATGTGTGTAAGGGTCCTCGCCCCGAGGAGAGGCTCTTGGGTAATCCTGTGTTGACCAGAGGGCTTCGTGGTCCATTACAGGTCACAGCTCTAGACGGAGGGTAAACAAATTCCTAACTAACGAGGGATAAGGAGGGAGGAGGCCGCAGCCTTCACACCCTCCTCTTCTTCCTCCTGATGAGACGACCTGACTTGTGGCATGGAGGCAAATTCAAAAATAAGAAAAAATAATATCAATGACTAAACTGCTTTAATGCAAGATGTCAGTCATTTGATATAAAATGTACAATACAACAACACATTTATTCAACAATGGGATGTGTTTACGGTGATGGTTTCTCACATATCAGCTCTGAACATGTGCAAACACCTGTAGGAGTGGATTGCACCATTTTATTCCACATTTACACGGAGCAGAGAGTCGCCTACAGTGATTATCTGTGCAGCAAACACCACTTGAAGGATCTCAGCAGGGAGATGAAGCTCAAACAATACAGTGTCTGTCTAATAGGGCTGGATCCCTTCAAACTCCTTCAAACGATATTTTGTTTCCCACAAACTGATTGGTTTACAGATCAGTTAAATTAAAGACACGCATTTACTCCAAACTATAATTTCTGAAGGTACTTTCCAGATATTGTGTGAACAGTGAGGTCTTCCTATGACAGAATCCTCCGAAACAAAGAATAAAAAGGATTTGTGAAAACGCACAGATGACTCACATCATGTTTAAACATCCTTATTTACTCAGGAATATCTGCTCAGGCTCCAACTTGTTAGATTCAAACGAACTGGAGAATAAACCCACCGGTTCCTTTTTTAGAGGCTGCAACTAATGATCATTTTCATTTATCTACCTCACAGAGGACAAAGAACACCAGATAAATGGAATTTTATTTTTATATTCATTATTATTTTGATTTAAAAAGGTTTTCTACGCTGATGGACTAACAAATAGTTTGTTAAATCAAAACCAAGAGCTTTGATTTCAGTCGTTCTCCATCTTTGACATCTGTCCTGTATTTGAGGACTGAGACGTCGGCTGCCGATCACATCCTGGAAGCTTTTTTTTAGGATGAACTGAAAATTCTTTTAATCCTTCTCTGTACATGAGCTGACACTTCCTCTCGCTCCGTGCTCCATGCCTGGTTTACACTAGCAGCCGCTGACAGTGAAGCGCTTGCTTCATGTTAACATGCAGATCAACAAGGACAACATTCCCACCCTCGCTAAGACTCTGGAAAACAAAACTCCCAAACTCATCCTCCCAGACTGTGACAGCAGTGGGAAGCTGCTTTTAAATGTGTGTATATTTGTCTGACTGTTGCTTTCTCCAGCGAAAAAAAAGTAGTTTGAATCACACAAACAATCTGAACTTCAGTTAAAATAATTGTCTAATGTTTAATACTCCCTTTGGAGATGCATTACATTTTAACCCCTCTCCGTAGTGGCTGCCGCCAATATCTTGTTGTTGTTGGTTTGATTGGCGGCTGGCATCCTATTTATAGTTGCTGCCCACCTTCTTCATTTTCATTTCTTCTGTAGTTTAATTTCTGTAGTTCTTCTTTAGTTTCTTCTGTTCTCCTCAATAGTTGCATTGCTCTCTCTTCAAAAATCTCTTAGCCGTTCTTCCCTTTGAATATACAGTGTGTAGCACCTCCATCAGGTCAAAGTGTAAATCTGGCCTTTAATCCTTCAACACCTGGTAGTGATGTCCTCTTTAACCTGAAATGTCCTTTGTGCTAGGTGCTGATTAGCCGATCATAGCAAGATAACATACTGACTTAGCATATCAGTTTTAATATTAATGTCTTTATATTGTGCTCATGCAGATCTCATCCAGCTCAAAAACACTGAAAATTTTTACCCCAATAATTTGTCAGCACAACATTTATTTCTGTTTTATGAAAATATGGCCTTAAATTAAATAACCATTATCACTGTGGGTCAATAAAATCAGCTTGAAATATCACCAGAAAACAGTTACTCTGTGGCTTCTGGGTAATAAACACTAAAAATCATCTTTTTTTCTGGATGGACACACACACGCATGCACAGACTCTCACACATTGCAACACCCCCCCATCACTCTGCAACAATGACACATAACTTCAGCTCCTGTGTTTAACTTTTCAGACGGTGCAGGAGCCGGATGCCCCGGGGCCACGTCTCCCCCTGACGCCACGCATGTCACGCTAACATGCCACACGTGTCAGGTTGGTTTTAACACCTTGGAGGGGATCGGGGCAGAGACGCACTGGTCCGGTTGACAGACAGCCTCCTCTGACCTGGCGTTCACAGCTAACCTTCCGGTAAGGGCCGTGATGCACAGGCTAAATACTGAGACAATACCACCACTGCACTTTGTTGCCACGGTGCATGTCGCTGTGGGCCACTAAGGTCACCGGCCTCTTCTCTTTGAGAAGACTGGCTAACATGGTATTGTAGGATGAGCGGCTCCAGAGCTTATTTGTCAGCTTATATTATTTGAGAGGCTTTTTCAATTTTGTTGTTTCGTCAATTGCAGATAAAGGACACATGAATCACTGGGGTCGCTCATTGAAGCTGCCCTCATCATGGGTTTGTTGGTTTAGAAAATTCAGTGTTTGTTGTTTCCGTCGTGACATGCAAACACACTGAACCTCATCACCGTCCAAACAAAAGAACAGGTTCCACACGGCACTGTGATGAGAGGACCCATCAGCATCTGCCAACAGGAGTACACATACACGTGCACACACACGCACGCTCACTGTATTTTAGAATGCTGAACTAATGAACCTCCAAATGGAAATGCGTGTTTTTCACGAGTGCTTAATTATCAAAAGACCTGCCTCCTTGACTTCTAGGCTGTTAAATTGATCAGTAACCAGTGTTCTTCTCTGACACCATCACCGAGCTGTGATGGTCACCACAGATTCTCCCCATGAACCGACAGCCGAGGTGTTTGCCGTGATGATTTTCCCTGTGATAAGCACAGAGCTTTGGGATCAGGCCGCTGCAGGACCTGTCGCAACACCACGCCAGGAGGTAACCATTCACCTAGAGTCAACATCGCCTGAGACCAATCGACAAACACCACACACACAGGCATGCATATTAAACGACACGCTGGAATGTACTGCAGGTGAACGCAGGTCAATCCTGTGTGAGAGGGAGAACAAATATTAACCATTTGGAGTCTGGAATCCAACCAGACATCACATGACAGCAGCTCGGAGGGTAATATATATGATATTAATATTTATTATTCTGCAGCCCTTGCCTCCATTTTAGAATATGATTGAGGGCATGCGAAAGATGAACGACACTCATCAGTATTAGAGTCAAACTAGCCCTCACTCACTTGGCTGCTGTTTTCTCACCCACTGCCACAGCAAACACATATGCAGCCCTGTGAGACCTTGCTGAGGCCCTGTTTTTTACAAACACACACACACACACACACATACAGACACAGACTGCATCACAACACAGATTCCTTCAGTGCATTTCATCTTCGTGGCAGAAAATGAGCCTGTGTCAGTTTCCCTCCTCGGATGCCATATGTTGTTAATAAGTAATAAATACACACTCAATAACCTGCAGATGGATTCCTTGATGTTTTTCCTCTGCGTGTGGATGTGTGTGTGCACAGGCTCACAAAGTGACAGTGATTACTCTGGTGTAATCAAATGGTGAAGTTGTTTAAAGCTCCTCTCTCTCTCTCTCTCTCTCTCTCTCTCTCCCTCTCTCCCCCCCTCTCCCTCTGTAGGTCCATCAGAACAAATCTCATAAATGCTGTCATTGTGGAGGGAATGCACCTTAACAAGGTAACTCTAGTGGCTGCCCCGGTACAACCGATGTGGACCAGCTGTGCAGACTAATCTGTTCCCTAACAGGGGATTTGGGGCGACCATGTCAAGTTTAATTGAGCATTAATTACTAACAGTGCAATTCTCAATGAGATGGCTCTGGTGCGTGATTGGTGGACGGTGGGGGGTGGGGTGGGTGGATTATATTCGATCCACTGTTCAGCATGTATACAAGTATCACTATCAGGTATCGGCTCAATAATACATTGAACTATCTGCAAGTCACTGCACACACACACACACACACACGTGACAGATATAATCTGACTAAGCTTCATTCAGCTCTTTATCAGCCTGTTCTTCTCAGCTGAAGTGTTTGTTTCAAATACAGCACTTGACCCAGACCTCGGTGAATAGTGTGTGTGTGTGTGTGTGTGTGTGTGCATGCACGTGCACATAATCATGCTGCGGGATCCTCAGCAAAGAGGTCTGTGAATTGTATGTGTGTATACATACATACATTATGTGTAAGTGCTCGTGTGTGTTCACATTGTAAACACATTTGGTGTCAGAACATCTTTTTTAAAAACTGTTTGTGGTTCAAACAGGAGTGTGAGTGTGTGTGTATGTAGCTAGTGTAAGACACAGACTTGCTGTAGCAGTGTCCTCAGCGACTGCGACTGCAGCAGCTGTGGGACGACGTGTGTCAGGAGCAGCTGCTGTTCCATCCTCTGCTGTTTCCTGTGCATCACACAGATGATGAAGAACACCTTCAGCTGAAGGCAGCTGAATTCTTACACCTGTTGGATCCACAGTTACTGGGTCATACATCTTCTGTCTCCATGGAAAAGTGTTTTTTTGTCAGCCGACCCCACCCTGCGACTGGTGTATGCAGTTTGTTGTAATAAATACATCCACATTCCTATAGTGAGCTGCTCTTGGAGTTCATCTTGGAGTCAAAAAAAAACCTTGGACAGGCATACAATAGGCTGAACTTACATCATACTTTTGGTTTGTTTGAATAAACAACCAAATGGGATGCATGTGTCAATTAAAGATCCAATCTATTTAATCTAAAACAGCATGGAGTGTAAATACAACCATTGTTACCTTGCAACGGCAGATGTATGGAGAAAAAAAATTAACGTGAGGAATGAAAATGATGGACTTGAAATGTTCCTGTGTGCAAGTGTTTTCAAAACTGTTCAGATACTACAACAACATTAAGGGAAAAGGGCTCTAAATCTGTTGTAGCATTTTCAGGGTTTTATGCTGCTTATTTTTATCCATAAACCATATTAAATTAAAATAAACTGACCTGCCTTGAAGTGAGGAGAGAAGACTAGGGGGCGGCTGGAGGAAATTAGAAGACGAAGGATGGATGGATACGCGGAGGGCTTGAGGAGCAAGAGTAAGGGAGAGCAAAGAGAGGAAGGCAGTGTTGGTTTATCTTGACTGACTCAGAGTGGTCGCCCCCTTCAGTCAAATATACACGTCTGACCCCGGGCGCTTTCATCTCGGCCCCAAGAACGAGCTGGAGCCGCGCTGCTGGCGGAGGATATGCAGTGAAAAACAAGCTGTCCTCAGCTAAAACAGGCGCGGATGGCCAGCTGACACGAGATGGGGGGAAATGGGAGGGTGTCATAGTGTAAACACAACTCAATCCACTGAGGCCATGATGTGTTCTTTGTGAGGAGGAGGAGTAGTGGACCTGGGCGTGTAGTGTGTTGCACTGGTCTGCAGAGAGAGAATCTTCTGCTTTCATACTGATTGAAATATTTATCATCGCTCTCTTGAATCATTTGTATTTATGGTTGGGAATGCATCCAACCATGGGTCCTATGACAGTGACATGGGCTTGTTTGCATTTACTGAGCATGAAAGGAGCGATGTGGTGAAGTGTCTTAAATTGAAGTTTAGCAAAAAACTAAACAACAACCAACTCTATAAAAACAAAGCCACAATATTCTGAATGATTAATTATAATTAACTGTGCTTTTGTTGCATATTGTTTCAGGCCTTTTTTTTTAAATGTAGACTAATATTGCTTTTTGTGTGTGAACACGTGTCTGTGGTTCTGAAGTTTTAGTTGAAAACCAGTGATCTTTTGGAACAGATTCATCTTACGGCAGAAACTGACTCTGGGAGATAAAAGCCACAAGACGAATGACAACATGGCTCAGATGTAAAGACATCTCACCATGTGTGACTGTCATGCCATCTGCCCCATCCCCGCCCCGCTCTGCTCCCATCATCCCTCACTGTCATGTTGAAGGAACGGACGAGGCCGAACGTGCCCATAAAGATGAAATAAAAAACTCGAGACATGGCCGACACTGACAGTGGTCACCTGTGGCCTTCTCGCCATGTGCTTCTGCTCGTCAACATTTTCAGTTTTCAATCGGTTTGATTTTGATGAAACATCCCTCTGAAGTGGTTGGATTTCGTGTGTGAAGTGGCCGCTGCTTTGAAGTGACAAAATCAATCGTCATGAGTTTTCCGACTTGGTTTCAACTGCCAAACATGACACTGCTCATCCCTCCACCAGGGGAAAATACTTTTCCTGATGCCATACTCTGCTCTGGTCAGGGTCCAGATGCTTTCACATGAATACAACCCTTACAAAGATAATTCAGACAAATATCATTTAAATGACAAATCACATATCCAGGTGTTCGAGGCCTGACATGTGGATTTTTATTGGACAGGTGGACACTTTTCAACTATAATAATTATTAGACAGTTTGAGAAGACGAGCTTCACAGTATAATCACTGAATGTTATAAGTTATTTATGAAACTGCTGTTCTTTGCTGCGTAATGCTTATTGTCATTCACTGTTTCCTCAATAACTACTGCTAGTGTTGTGTTAATGTTACAGCTACTACTGCGACAGTTACTGCAGCACCACTGAATCATCAGGCTGACATGGGAACTCCTGTTTGTTATTTGTGTGTTTGTCCTAACAAATGAGTGTTTGTGTTGTCAGGCCGCTAACAGGGGCGATGGCCAACACTTCTCTGGTTTCAGATTGATTCAGCTGCATGTTTCTGAGGATTAGAGCCAGTAGCCAGTCAGTCTAGACTGGTATCCAGTTACACTGGACGCACACAATGACTGGGACGCAGACAGAGGGGACACCATGGACAATGTGCTTAATGGATGGAGGGGCCGATGTTCTGTGTGTGTATGAATGCATGTGAAGGGTCTATGTATTATACAGTATGTTGTCTGTATGTGTGCATTTCACATTCAGTTATTTATCTGATTTCATCAACTAAACATAAACATTATTTCACTTTTCTGACAGAAAACGTTTTGCACTCACCACTCCTGGTTTATTCTTATTGGTCTTAATATTTGACGTGCTACTCTAAACCTTATTTAGATATTTATATTAGAAAATGAACACATTCCCTCACAGATCATCAAGTGTACCTAAAATGGACTTACACCAACTCACAGAACCCTGTGTTCTCCCTGATACTCATTATCTTCTCCTCTGTGTATATCTGTGTTTATAGGATTTAATTTGAATGTGATCTTGATGTCTAATTGTTTGTCTTAAGTCTTATTATTTGAATTGCCTCGTCTCTGAATGATGCTGCATAAATAAACGTCCCTCACCTAAAATAACATAAAGACTAGTTAAAGACAACAAGGGACATTAATAGAAAGACAGAAGTACTTTGTGTGTGCTCTCCTGTCAGCATTTGTTAAGCCGGCAGCGTAAGGCCTGTAAGCTGCTAATTGTGCCTCATTGTTCTGCTGGACTTTGAACTCAGAGAAGGAATAGATGACACCCAGGGCTGCTGTTTGAGCTCTGTGTGTGTGTGTGTGTGTGTGTGTGTGTGTGTGTGTGTGTAGGACAGGTTAGGGCCTAAGGTCCTGCCATCTTCCTGAAAGCATAAAGGGAAAAGGCTTCAAGCGTCAAGAGCCTGACACCCTAAACACACAGACAAAGAGGTACATGTGTGGCCTGAACGAGCACGGAAAGACGATGGCGTGACACGGACTCAAACCTTGTGTGGAAATACACACACGTTTACACACAGGCCCATATTAACATATGCATCCAGAAATACAACTCCCACCCCCAGACCGCCCTCTGTCTTGGTCCCGCCCACGGACCACCAGGTCGGCTCCACCTGTCCATCTTCCTGAGAAGATTTTCCCAGACGTAATCTGTCTTCAGGGGCCTTTTCTGACCTCACTCCGTCTGAGGGGCCTGAGATGAGAGTGTGAAACGTGTCCTTATAGACGTAATGACTTGCTCCTTTCAGCATGTTGTTGAGGTTTTCCAGCTCAAAGATGAACCAGTCTGGTTCAGTGTCTCTGTACCCATCAACAAAATGCATATCTGACAAACCAGGTTAACCGTGGTGGAGAAATAGATGAAATACCAGCACTGTCTCAGACTCACAGCTCTGCACCCACATGGGGCCCATTACAGATGAATGCATCGCTGCTTTAAAGTCCATAATAATGTGGTCTTTATGATCCAAGACTTTAATTAAAGATTGATGGTGTGAGGCCAAAAACCCAGAGTCCACAGGCTGAGACGATAACACGTTTCCCGCTGTTTGATCACAAGCAGTTGTTTGCTTTTAACTGTGGCTGTTGTTTACCCGTGAAGATGGTTGATATATGATGTAATATAAGAATGTTTAATTTGACCTTGTTGGAATATTTTCACATACAGGCAGAAACACAGAGACACTGACTGGATTTTATAGCTTTAGCTGCACTGGACATCTGCTGTTATGAACGTTCAGGTGGATTTCAAACATCACTCACGTACTTCACAGACCACAAGGACACTATTGAGTGTTTGGACAAGGGATAAGAACACAGCATACAAAGTATTGTGTTACTTTATATTCTCTCACAATGGAGAAAGATCAGTATTCTCATTACAATGAGCCCTTTTATTCATATGTTCCAATGAAATTTATTGGAGCGTGACTCTAGTATCAGTCAGTACATTCAGCCTGTCATCATCTGTATGGAGCAACAGTTTCCTCTGAAATTCAAACGACTGTGGAGCATTCAGCACCTCAGAGGCTGTTAAGGCGTCAACCATGGCCCTGACACCTAACATTCAATTCCTGTTGGGGAATGGGTTTGTTTTGTTTGTTTCTGCTGGCTGTGTACATACACTTCAGTTCAAAAAATTAAAAAATCCAGTAGTTCTCTATGATGCTCACATGGTTCCCAGAGAGGCCAGTGATTCCTCTGCAAAGCTCATGGGCCACTGTTCACATCTATCCTCATCTCCCCATCTGTCGCCTTCTAACTCCCGGCCTCTGGTGTTCTCAGGAAATCAGCCGGCTGAGGACGGTGGCGTCAGCGGGGCTTCGACCAGGCCTGAGCGGATTTGGGGTCACACCCAGCGTTTGAAATGAACACCAGCCTAACACCAACCAAATGCTGAGAGATGTAATCTGAAAACAGTCACCAGCTCTTTGACGGCGATGGAAAAGGTAAAATCTCTTTATATTGTCTCTCTTCTGTCATATAAATGATTTCAAGGTGTTGGGGGAGAACTGAATAAATATCAAAAAATCCTTTTCTTATGAGAATGAAATCTGATATAAAAATAATCAATGTTTATGCAATATTTTCTATTCCTGCTCTCATGAAGACACAGATCCACCAATATTTTAGATCATTTGTAAATTAACTTGTTCGCTGACAGATATTTATGATGACCAAGAGGCTTACTTAATCAGAATAATAATCCTTGCGTTTGAGGTAGTGACAGTTTTATAAGGATTACATAAACAATTCACTGTGTCAGTGAGCCTTTGTTTAGTTCATCAAACCACAAACCGACCTGTAAGAAATTTCACAACACTTAGTCATTGTTGTCACGGTGAGATGCAGTGCAGGGATCACACCCTGCTGAAAACCTGCAATAAGTAACCAACAGAGACACGGAGAAGACACAGTCACCTCCCTGTGTTGACACTGCACAGGCCTCCGCGTGTACATGCATGAGAATATACAGACACACACACACACACACACAAAACATCCACCGAGCAACAATCACACAGGGAGGAATCTGAGTCATGGCGCCCTAAGGTACACCCACATCCTACCTCCGCCCTTCCTCTCTTTTTGGGTGGGGGACACCCTGGCATCACCTGTCTCTTTCTAAAGGCGTCAAAGCTCCGATGTGAGTCGTCTCCCTCCTCTGACGAAGGCTGGGATTCCAATTAGCCAGAGGCTGACCTCCCTCTGCTGCACACAGTCATCACAGAGATGAAGAAACGCGCTGACAGTGTGGTTTGTTTGTTGGAGGGCTTCCAGGCTGCTGATGGGCCTTTCGTCTCTCGCCCATTCTCGTTCCTCCAGACTACCCCTTTCTTGTTGGACAGTATCCCCGCCCTCCCTCCATGCTAACTCTATGTGTTTGATGCCCTTCATTTAGCGTGTCAGCAGCGATGACACATGCACCCATTCATCCACCCTGTCTACATTGTTAGTGTTTGACAAATCAAGCAGGAACAAGCACAGCCGTTTTATCCCCATTGAACATTTTCGGCCCCATAGAGCCTGCAGATATTCAAGCCACTGAATATTTGGCCTTTTCAGAGGCAAAGATTCTTGGAGATCCCTCACACAAAGCTGGCAGAGAGTCTAATTTGTGTGGTGTGTTTTCAGCGAGATCCCATCCAGTCAGGGCTGAAGGTTCTTTTATCTTTAGGGGTGTCTTGAGTGGCTCTCATGTCTGCTTCAGAGCATGCAGGGGCTCAGAGCTGAGCGACAGTGGAACATCAATGTGAGTGGCAGTGGGGTTGACGGCAACGGCTTGAACAAATCCTCTCTCTGGCCCAGAATCCTCTGGGGCTACTCAGTGAGCTGCTGTGAATCACCTTGAGCTTAATGATTTGTAGATGTACACAGAGAATAGGGCCGGACCCTCCAGGGCCAGAGTTTATCTCTGGACCTGACCCTTTGATCTGGCCCACAGATAAACCCTGCACGCAAAGAGATACTGTGTGTGTGTGTGTGTGTGTGGGGGGGGGGGGGGGGGGTTGGAGCCTTGAGTAACCTCAGTATAACCCTAAGACCCAGGCAAGACCAATAAATGCAATTTACAACTGTCCAGTGATGTGCTAACTGACGCTGTTGTCTCATGGGGAAAAATTCACTGTCACGCTTCATCTCTTGTTGTCGATCAAGTAGTTGATTCATACATATTCCACAACGTGTCCATGGAGGGTCAATCCTTTCCCAACATTTTGATTTTCTCAAAAAAGGAAATTTGCCTAAAAATACAAACTAAAATGTTTCCATTCACTACCAGTATGTGAATTACATGATTCTGCTTCTGATATCTCAGCTCATCAGCTTCAGTCCTGGTTGGTTGTTTGCAAAATACTTTTTTACTTTTTAAAACACCTTTCAAAAAACTTCACAAAGCCACAATTTAAGAAGCCAGCAGCTTATTGGAAGGGGATTTGAAAACCTTGTATAAACAGTTTAATTCTTTTTATACAGAATAAAATAAAAATGGATTGTATTTACTCAAAACTCTTTAAGCCAGTACCAGCTGCTGGTTGAAGTGAAGCCACCTACAGCACCATCCAAAAGTATGAAAACTGCAGCATTCTTTGCACTTTACCAAAACCTCAGAAGGCCTGGTTCTGCTTCATTCTACTCTGTTCCAGTTTGGACTGTTCTCCAAAGTGTAGAGGAAGACATTGCAGCGACCACCCAATTTGCAGATGAGAGATGAGGTGAGGAAAGAAAGATAGTGATGTTAGATTGACATTAGATGATTTGGACCTTGCAACAAAACCACACCATGCAACAGTTTTTCACACGCCCTTTGTCTTCTTTAGCCTGGGTCGGGTTTAGGGGATTTTTATTTTGACTTTCTTTATTATGGGTGAAAATGTAAAGTTGTGCTCTAATTGATGTTGATATTAGTCCAGGGAATCCCTTCCTAGATGAAGGACTTGTTAAGTAAACCCACTAGTTTAATATAGTCTTCAGAAGTGTCACTTGCAGGACAGGGGCAGTGGCATCACACAGCTTTACTCTTTCATCGTCCTTCCAGACTGTGACACTGGTCTGGCCACAGTCACATATGACCCAGCCTCACAGATCAGTAGTCTAAACACACATTACACATATTGTTGTTACCCCTCGGCCATAAGACTGCCAGCTCTGCTAAAGCCCCCTGACACTGCGACAAGGCCTCGGGGATCAGGGCTGAAGAGTTTGGATCTCAGACTCTTGAGCCACGGGGCGACACATCTCCATCCCTGTGCTCCCCGTCTGATTCCTCACGGTGACTGACAGTTGCACTGAGACATCGTTATTGCCATATTTTAAACCATATTCACGGGTTTCCTCAGCGGGGCAGGGGTGGCGGCGGATGGATGGTTGAATGAAGGGATGGGGGTTGTGGAAGAGGAGAGCAGGAAGGGAGGGGAAAGCTCCCCAGATGAAAATCCTAAATCAGTATTCCCCGCTGCTGCGGCTAAAGCCTCGGCGGGGATTGCTTTTAATTTATTCTCCTAAGCCTGGGAATCAGGCCATCAAAAGGAACCGAACTATCAGGTTTCTTGCACTAAATGGCCCAGCAGTGTGATGTGGCCGGCCTGGGATCCGACTTAACCCTTTCGTGGTGGCGGCACAACGTCAGAGGCTGTAACCTTCCTTGTCCAAACTAATTTGTGTCCTCACACTCTTCATGGAGGCGTTCAAGCTCAGTGAGGACTTGTGGGCTGCAGGTGACAGAGTGCGGATGGTGGCACCCCTCCCTGTGTTTGGCAGATGTTGGATATCCCCTCTTTAGCCTTGTTTAATGGTTGTGAATCATAGGATTAAGGGACACAAGCTGATGTTAGGCCATAGGAGAACAGCCTAGCTTCCTTTTTAGGAACCTGTTGAAATGCCAGCCTTGTCCCTCTAGGAACTCTCATTGGATTATTCAGCATTAGTATTAAATCTACTGCCAACATTCAGCGCTGATGCAGGATGGAGTTTGCATTTTGTGCAGCGAGGCAGCGAGGTCGGAGCTGTGAATATGAATAAACAGAATCTCAGATTTTCAAAGATTTTTTTAGGGATTTTTGACCGGACAGCAGAAGCAGGGAGAAAGTGAGGCCGGAGTGGAGGTGAAGCCATGGTTGTAGTAGGGGAGGAAAGCCTCCGTCCATGTAAAGATCACATGGTGCCCACTGGCAGGTGTTTGTCATGAACTTAAACTTTAACCAGGTATAACTGCAGCAGGGGAGGATTTTAATGTCGTTAAACAAACCTATAATATTTCTCTCTAACCTACGTTGTCAGTGAATGAATGAACAACAATCTGAATTACACTTAATTAATGCTTCTCTTCAATACAAAGAGATGACAGATATTAAAAGATAGCCGATTTAAACCATGAGAAAGAAGCACATGAGTCTACAGCTCGATATCAAATCACTGAAAGTGGTTTTAATAGACGTTTAGGAAACGGCTTCTTCAGAGCTGGGTAGATGTTGTTTGATCAGATTCGATTGACAGCAGCTTTTTTCCCTCCAAGGCTCGAAGCAAACAGCTGCCATCAGACTCTGAGTTCTATATTGCTACCATGTGACTCATGGTTTGAAGTGGGTAGGATGTGAGAAGAGCAAGAAAGACTTTCCTGTGAAATAACCAAAAGTGTTCATACTTTGGGGAGAATATATATATATATATATATATATATATATATATATATATATATAGAACCCCATCACTTCAGAATCTGAAGGACAACACATGTTTAAAGGAGGCTGGCACTGAAAGTTAAAAAATATAATTGAACGTGATGGTGGTTTTGCAGAATTGGCCAAAATCAACGGGTCCAGTGATAGGGCTGGAAAATGCAGGAGAAAAAGCGCCAAGAACTGATTGCGTTCACATTTCAACATCTGGAAAACACAGATGCTGACAAATTTACATTTACTGTCAGGGAAATTCAGTGGATGAGTGTCACTGAGGTACAGATGCAGCATGTGTTCACCTCTAACCCTGTTGTGGCTTTAAATCTGGTCACAAGGTGAAGAGATATGTATTTTTTATTACAGCTTCAGATTCTCCTGAAAATCCAGTAAAAGGTTCGGTTTAGTTTGATATGAGAGGAGATTCACCCATGATGCTTTGCTGGCAGCAGCTGGGAACATGATGAATGAACTTCTCCAGAGCGTTTCACATTTTGTCACATTATAGCTGCATCAAGTCGACACAGAGCACACAATAACTGATTTGGGTCACATGAGGTCAGATCCAGATTTTTCTCTGTAAATCCATCATTTGAGTCGTTACAAATGATCACATTTCTGCCGGCGACCACATGAAATGTGGCTTTGACCAAAAACATCCAAAGCGGACGGTTTGACCGTGGCTGAGAAGCACAAAAACACAAACCATGCTCGCAGATATACTTCACAGAGGCTTTATTTCCTGCTCAACTTTAAAAACAGTTTCACCGCAGAGGGATTAGGAGCTTTTTATTAACTTATTTCAACATGAGCAGGATAGTCTGGTGCACAGGTTTTCCCAAAGCAAGGTCCTGGGGGGAGTTCCAAAGGTCACCGTGGAGGTTAGAGGATGTAAGCTCAGATAATTCCACACAACATATAGATTCAGAGCATGAAGTGTGTTTGGACTGGGGACAGGAAAAGTAAAAGGAAAATATCACCATTGAGATTAAAGTATTTGTGGAATTCAATGTCTTCTTAAAGTTGCAGAATTTGCATAATTTCCTGTTCTTACCAAAAGTGCAATAGGATTGTGAGCATTGAATTTGTTTACACTTTTACTGAATAATCAGAAATGGCTTCTCATGGGAACATCAAATATTTAAATGAAAATTCTCAGTTGCTGGAGGCTGTGTTTTTGTCTGCATGGATTAGTTCACAGGATCACACAAAAACCATTCAATCCATTCCTGTGACATTTTGTAGAGGGGAGCATATCCCATTAAAATAAGTTGCAAGTACTTTATTTTTCACTTTTCTCTCACAATGTGAGACATACAGTTAAAATGTGTAGTCATGTCTTGAACTAACATTAATGAGGTTGTGCAGTTTGGTTCAGATCCAAATGGAAATCTGGATATTGTGACTTTATATGTGGTTATATAAGGGGACTGTTGGACCTTGGCAGAGATTTGCCCTCTAAATGATGTTTTGATACAGAATTGAGATACCTACATCCTGTATACTTTAATAAGATAAGCACCATGCTCTGTTGTGCTGCGTGGGACGGATTTATTATCCTATTTATGCAGCATTGTATTTTCCCATAGTGTGAGTGTTTAAGCTGCCTTAATTGGCCTCCTTTAAAAACAGATTTATTTTTCTAAGAAATTTGATCACATCACAAAGAATAGACTCAGAAAGCCATCTGCAGTGCAATGATCTACCTACATGAGAAATGCAGCTAGTTTTTAATGATATTTTTCTGAAAGTTTTTTTGAGTCATGAACTTAATGTTAATTTAATCAATTTAATTCCTTATCTTCAGTGACAACGCTGTAAGAGTAAATGTCCAGGACCAGCAGCGGTTGGGCGCAGGTTGTTGTTCAGGCTGGGGTCAGGTCTCACAGGCATAAAGAACATAATATTACTTTCTTATTATGAGCACACTGGAACACTGGACAGATCTCTGATGACCAGCGCCTTACCCCTCATCTCCTCTTCTCCTTGATCTTCCCCCACTGTTTGCTTTACTTTATTTTCTGTTTTTTCTCCCCCCCTCCCCCAGTAACTTTTTCGTGCAAAGAATAAAATTTCATCTGCGCGGGCTCTGGGAAAGGCGGCCCTCGGATTGGCCCTTGCCCGTACAGATGCTTTGAATTTATGGGGCTTTTCTGCCCCGCGAGGAGAAGCAGAAAGGGATGGTGGGATGTATGACGGGATGGAGGAAAGCAAATGGGAGAGGTGGAGGGCGGGTATGGGGGGGAGGCAAACCTGCCTGTGTTTCCTGGGGATTAGGCGTCAGATGGGCGCCCTCAGAGGAGGTCTCAGGTCCCGGCCTCCCTGGATGGCTGGGAAACTGACCCCCCTCTGACTCCCCAGTACCCTGCCAGCACGTAGCCCCGGGCTGACGCCGAGTCCGCGGTGCTGTCTGATGACCAGGCGGGATCACTGCTGCCCGAACCTGCCACATATACGTCCATTTTAAACTCCATATGTGTTCTGCAGAGTCCAAAACAAGATTTGGTCTTTTTTTTTTATCAGTAAATCTGTTTCATCATCTGATTTTGTCATAGAGAAGTTCCAACAACAACTCTGACAGGTTCAAAATTACCAAGAAGAAAATCTGTTGGGAAAAACTATTAAAAAAGAGACTGAACTAAAAATAAACCACACCCTTCGGCAGCCTAAACTTCCATATCCCCGGCCTTAGATGATGATTTACAAATGCAGACACAGGGACTTAAACAAGACAATAACAACATCTAAGCTACGAGGAAAAATATTGCTTCAATAATATATTCCAGAGCAAAATAAGCCTGCAGGTTTTTATTTGTCAATATTTGAAACTCTTGCCTCATGTCATGGATAATTCTCTCTATTCTAAAAATCATACATTGGGCATTTGAAAGCTGATACCATCTATGTTTCATTACAGTGAGTCAGTTCAACAGCAATTACTGAGAATTCACAGGTCATGCGCACAGTATATGTCTGCTGAGACAATGTTTTGCTGATCTGAGTTTAAAACAGTGGGTACTGGAATTAACCTTGTTCTGAGATATTATTTTTATTTTTCTCGTAAATCAGTCCTAAAGCCATATGAGCATATAGAACTGATTTCTCTTCAGAAAGTCTGTTTTCTTGTGAGACCCTTTGGGCCTCGTAGCTGCAGCAAAGAAAAAACAGGTCTAGAGCTGGAGGCTGAGTCACTAAGGCTTTGACTGTGGCATTCAGTCAAATCAAATAAATGTAGAATGCTCCACCATTTCATCTGAAAAGACCTCAAATTGTGCTAAAACTGTGGAGATGGGTTTGCCATTACATTCCACACACATATTTGCATAAACACCGTTTTCTTTCACCTTTGCTCTCATACACTCATTTGATTTTCAGACACAAAAAACACTTTTTTCTTTTTAGGCATTTTATTAGCGGAGTGTATACAGACTTTTTGTAGAATCAATTCTTTAGAAAGCATTTTACATTTAGTTTTTTTTTTTTCCATAAGAAAGTTAGATCGTCGAAACGTCCAAATGCAGCAGAGCATTCTGATTCCTTGTACACGTCCGTCATTCTCAATTCAAATCCAACTCAAATCGACCAGAGTCTGTGTGAAGAGGCTGCTGCTGCACAGAAAATGGCTGAGGTGAAGAAGTCCAATTCCTTGATTACAGGGTGCCACCTAGTGGCGGGTTAAGTGAAAGAGAATGAAACCAAAGCCAACAGAGGAAGGCGCCTCTGGACTGGCATTAAAAATGAGTTTTCAGTTTTATGGCTTAACAAAGACAAAACACACAACAAAAACAATCTCTTACATTTTCTTCTTTCAAATCACCTGCGCCTTTTAGAATCAGTGTGCAAATTAAAAAATAAAAATCTATGTTACAGTCCAATAATTTGCTATAACAGTTCACAAGTACTTTTATCCATCTATATAAACACAGAGTAGAACACACAATATAAACCAAGTGCCCTGCAAAAACCTCCATTCTCTAATTTTATATCATAAATTGATTTGTTTTTTCTGTAAATGAATAACTAGTTTTCAGTTTACAGTAATTGATTGCACTAGTACCAGGAATATATAATATATGAGTTTTAGATTTTTTATTTATAATTCATTAATGATTTTGGGGAATAGTCAAGGTCTCTGCAGCCCACTGAAAAAAAACATGTTTTGCCCATTTGAACAAAGGCAAAAAGAGGAATATGTAACACACAACACAAAAACGAATTCCTTCATTCTGTCTCCTGAAGACCAAAGAAGACCAAACTCAACTTTTTCTTAGGCTTGGCTTTTTCAGTATACAGTGCTAATAACACAGATCTGACACCAGAAAATACATGTAGTTAAGTGTTTAGTGTTTTCAAAAGAAAGGGAACAGCCGTCGTTTTGACCTTTACTGCCATTACATGCATTAACCCGTATTCATCTGACTTCTCTTGAAGCCGTGTAATTGAGGTGAAGCTATCTCATAATAGATTTTTTTTTATATATATATATATATAATGAAATGAAATCTTACAGTGAGTCTTCTCACTTGTTGAATCTGATTTGTGCCACTGTTTGTAATAAAAGACTCTAGGATGAACAGTGCACTTTTACATTTAAATGTCAGTGGTGACAAGTAAATAAGAAATTAAGAACAAAATAGGACAAATACACACATAATGCAAAATTAGGTTCCCGGCCTTTAGAAAGATTCTTCTTTTTTCTTCTTCTCTTCATATTAAACAAATTACTGGTACACACCTTCCAATTTCCTCGCAGGAAAAATCAGAGTGTGGGGGTACGAGGAGGAGGAGGATGCTCCAGATTCTTTTAGCTTGTCTCCAGTTTGGCCATTTCTTGCACGTAGATCCCAATGCTCTCGCTGTCGAACAGAACAAAGTAGATGGTCTTGATGGTGGAAGACATGGTGGACACGAAGTAGCTGGATATGGCCTTCAGGATCAGCTGGGCTGCCATCTGCTTCGGGAAACCATTCCTGACAGACAGGTACAGACACACATAGTTAACCTGCAGTTTTGTCACTGTTACTGAGTAGAATATGACTTCATGGTTTTAATTTGGAGGACTGATGGTCTCCTCTTGTACATCACAGAAGGGCCTGACAGGGATGGTTGGAATCTATAAAAGCATTTATACGACAACCCATAGGCAAAAACAATATTGTGAGAGGGGAATTGTATAGATTACATGTGTATATATTAATTTAGTATAGTAAAACACATTGTATAAATAAAATGTATTAATTGTTTTTAAATGTTTATCATCAAACCATGTTAACAATCTTTCATTTGTAAAATGTTATTAATGTAAGTTATAGATGAAACTGATGTATGATCATAAACCAAAGTATATATATTTTTTTAACAACTGTATTATCTGAGTTTATCTTTTCTTTGTTGTCCTACCTCCCACTACCGATGGAGGGGAAGGCCACAGACTTGAGTTTCTTCTCGTCGGCCAGAGCCAGGCAGTTCTTCACCGTTTTGTCCAGCAGCTCCTCACACTTGTCGGAGCCCCAGCCTGGACTGTTGCAATGAATGACGTACTTGGCAGGAAGGCCAAAGCCGCCGGACAACAGAGCTAAGGGATGGAGAGGTTGAAGTACGGTTAGTGAGCTGAGTAGAGCAGGAGAACATGTGAGTGCAAATATTTCTACATCACATTTTTTTAAAAATACATAACAGTCACCAAACGTCCATAGCTGTGACTGAGTAATATTTAGTTAGATAAAGAGAAACTAGATGAGATTCATCTACTAGACAAAAAGGGATGGACATGTCACATCCATCATCAACTGTAAAAGTCAGCAACAGTAATGAGTTGTGTCACAAATGAAAGCCTAAAAGTTGAGTTTGATGCCCTGGGATGCTACTCTCTGGAAAATGTATGCAGAAAATCTCCTTTAGCCTAAAATGGTTTGACCAAGCAATTACAGCAAGGTGGGCTGGAGAAATCTCTTCTCCAGACCGTCCGGGAGGAGAGAAGATAATGAGGAACAATGAGGACGTGAAGAGAAGACAAAACGGAAAAAGAAAACGAGAGGAGTCTGTTTTCTGGAGTAGAAACATTTGAGTGTAGTCTTCCATCAAACCGGCAGCTGTAGACAGAGTAATTCAGCCAAAGCCCCCTGGCGCTGTGAAGTGAGAAAAGTCTCCAGACAGAGTTTATTAGTCCACAGTGAAGGCAGCACTGGACTGGAGTCAAATCAGAGGACGAGCTCATTTCCAGATGGTTCACAAAAAGCATGGAGGGACTTCACACAGCAGAGCTGGGGGGAGGAGACGTCTGTGATGAGGAGGATGATGATGATGAGTACAGTTTAGAGGAGCTATTACTGTATGTCTCTCAGCAGCGTGTGGTTGTACCATGAGATGGATAACTCTACAAAATGAGAGATTCATTCAAGAAAAACAAACACTAGCACATAGAAAGACCCAACTGTCCCCTCATTAAATCCACATTTAAATTAACTTGATTTTTAACAAGTTACATTTATAAGAGTTATTATTAGTTATTATCTAGCAATTTAACCACAAATAATACAAGAAGTCACAAGCTGGCAATAAATAGATATGTTCTGCTTCTGCAGGAATGACTCTGGTACCTGTCAGACCTTGAAACTGAGACATTTGGGCACAGAAATCCAACTTTTTTTTAAAAATTATAGTTGGTCACGGTGACCGCTTTACTGAACCAGATCCCCAGAAATCACCGACAGGCTCTGCTGGCTCGGTGTTCAGTCCCCTGGTAATCTATTTATGAGCTGCATGCAGAGACTGGGATTAGGATGCTGAGCTAACTTGGCTGGATGTGAGAGAGAGCGGCAGTGAAGGTGGGGAGTGTTTCGTAAAAACGTGAGAGCGTGTGATGAATAACGACAGAGGTAGATGGAGAAAGAGTAAGAGTGGGATGAAGGGAACAAGTGGAGACAAATGTGATGGAGGATAAAATAATCTGGGCTCAAACAATATGGCTCTCTGAAGACTCATGTCTGTAAATTTACACTCACGTCACAGAGAAGATTACAGAGCAGTCCCAAGTATCTGATCAGTTTCATGACAGAAATATCCATGCACTGACTCCTTTCTCAGTTTTATTTGTGGCATATTGGAAGCAGTACTTGGTCCTGCAGAGGGTCAGTTAAGTTAAGCAACATTTTAATGATCTGAGCACATGGTCTGGATCCACTTTTCTAAGATGTGCTTAGTCTCTTGGGGCACTTTCACACCTTCATTGTTTAGTCCACTTATTTGTAAATGAAAAGTATCTGTGTTGAAGGTATAGCAGCCCTACCAAAATAAAAGGTCAATTTACAACGAGATTCCAAACCAGCAGAACCAAAATAAACAAGTATTTGCCCCCCTTCTTCACCGTGGCTTTGATGCACTTACCCCCCGCCAGCTCCAGAGGGCCGTTTTTCTTCTTCAGCTCCTGCACAGCTTCAGTGAACTCCTTCCCTCCCTTCTTCTCCAGAGCAGAGCCTGCGAATGGAGACAGGACTGAGGTGAAAACATCACTGACAGGCAGAAAGATGCACAGCAGGGAAACTGGGAAGCATGCAGACAGACAGGCAGACTGGCAGGAAGGCAGACAGAGACAGACAGACACACAGGTAGCCAGGCAGACGACAACAATGCTGTCAATCATCACATCTGGCCTCTCTCACAGTCTCTGAGCTCAACACCTCTTGAGCAACACGTTGAGATTCTCTTCTTTTATTTGTGAGATTCAGATGTCTCATAAAGTGCTGCTATTTTCCAAATGACTCATTTTCAGTTAGTTAAATTCATGTATTAAAGCAACAATCTCTAATGACTTCCCTCTGTCCTCATATTCTGGCTTGTTAACAGTGGACCCAGGGTGTTTTCTTCCAATAAAAAGTTTGTTAGGAAGAAATAAGGAAAGGGTGGCGCAAGACTTGTAGATGAGACTATAGCATCCTCTGTTCTGCATGTTTGCTCACACATTTCAAGTCTATCAGTACAGGAGGTGATTGAAGAGAATGTTAGGAGACCACTGGGGAAGCAAATCCAGCCATTTCTTTCCTTATTTTCATTTCCATGTGATTCAGTCACTTCTTTAAACTTACTCAGAGCTGAAGAGAGAAGCCACAAAGGAAACTAAAGACAAGAGAGGTGATTCAAATCTTCCAGAGCCAGAGAACTGAATGCTCTGGCTGCCATTGCGTTAAATAAAACAGGCAGGTGAGAAGAAGTCAGCCTTTTAAAGAAAAGTTAGAGGAGGAAGCTCTACAAGCAGACAGAAGTTAAAGAGCTCATTCTACAGTCAATCGTCAAAAGGTGAATCTTCATTAATCTGTTCATTTGAATGACCAGTCTGGATCAAAAACCTTCTGTAGTTTCTAAGCAGCTGGCGTAGCAGCGCAGTCGAGGGACAGAGGTTACAGGAAATGAAAAGAGTTCCCAGATTGTTGACATTTCAGTCAAGTCAGTAAAAGGCACAACAAGCAGAAGCAGCTCAGACTCAGAATGACAGAAATAAACAGCTAGATGTATGGATGGCATGAACAAATCAGCAACTGCTCCGGACAGATTGAACAGTACTTGTCCCTTTGTATCTTCTATTTGACAAACAGTACTGGGTATTAAATGACTAAGATTTTAATGATAAAATAAGTTCTTTAGGGGCATTTTGTTGTAGAGCTAAGGCTCCAGCATGGATCTGGGTGATCAGACAGATAGATTGAATATAAAGAGGAGTGACATGATCATGACTTATATCAGTGGAGCACTGGGTTGTGGGTTAAAAGGTTTTCTTCAGAGCAGAGCTCAGGATTAATACATTTTCGAGGTTAGAAATTATACAGAATAAAAACTGTGCTGTTGCTGTTTGTCAACAGACTGAGATGAGGACTATTGAGAGAGAGAGAGAGAGAGAGAGAGAGAGAGCAGACAGGCAGTCAGTCATGGTCTTGGTGGTGTCAATAGTTCCTTTACCTACTTCACCACCTGTATAGAGGGAGGAGTTGGTCGGGTGAACGACAGCGTCGCTCTCCACGATGGAAATGTCGGCTTGGACAACTTGCAACTACAGACAACAACGATGACAAACGACAGGCAAACAACACAGTGGTAAAGACACAGTGAGTGATCCAGAGCAAAACGATGGGACAGACAGCAAGAAAACAAAAGGAGGAAGAAGAAAAGAGACAAAAGATGAGCGTGCTCCTTATCCTGAGGAGATGGCAGGAATCAAGGAGGCCACTGTGGACACGGTGGGTTGTGTTATGTCCATAAGGAAGCAGGAATCACATTTAGTCAGATTCACTGAATAAACTCAATAAATTAGCCGAAAGTGTTATATGCAGGAGTGCATTCTTAAATAGTCAAATTGTATTTTTTGTAGTTTTAAATTGAGGCCACCCTAAATACTTTGATCAGATTTCTGACTAATTGTGTCGTCCTGACTTCTTTGCTTATTAAACTGAGTAAAAGTAACGATCACAGTCCAGGCGAACAACCTTACAGCCAAGCTGCAGAAATGCCCAGCAGTTTTCTTCTGTAATTGGAGCAGCAGTTTCTCAGCTCAATGTTTCTGGAATTATTAATTAGTATGAATTCCAAAGGCATGGCAGCTGTCTGAAAGGAGGATGACCTGGAGTGAACCAACAGTGAATCAACACACAGAAGAGCAAGCAGAACCACTGCTCAGTGGAGCTCTGATAAAAAAAACCTTGAATATCCACATGATTCTGTATTTCACTCTTTACGTTTTATGGAGGATAAGACCCTTGTATTCACACTGTGAACAACACAAGTTCATGTCTTTTTCCTTCCTGCAGAGCTGACTGACATAGATTTTTATTTCAAACTAACAATACACACACTCTTTAATTTGAGTTTATGAACAACTTACCTATAGTAATAATGTCTGAATGGGTTGTGGTGAGAAAGCCAGTGTCAATGTATCAAAAAAGTTGAACACTCTGTAGCTGCATTAAACCAATTAGTTCCAACATTAATTTAATATTCAAAAGAGTCAAAAACTATTGAGCATATTACAGATTGCAGTAAAACATCCGTTGGCAACAACTGAATGCAGAGTCCATTTACCAGAACGATAAAATACAGACTGTAAATCCATAGTTAATTTAAAGTTACATCATCAGTCATTAATTATGAATTTATTCTGACTTTTAACTGCTTTTTTTTAAAATGAGAGAAAGTGAAATAAGCTGTAGATTGATCAGTATCTCCTGTCACAACTGAAAACTACAACAACAAGTCTGAACAGTGTGAATGAGGAGATCTGGACGAGTGTGTTTCCTCTAACCATCTAACCAGCTGTTCTGTAATTCTCTGATTATTTCACAGATGTCAAGTTGATGGAGATTCAAGGATTTTTAAAATCGAACCCCTGCGAGGGCCAGAGAGGCTGTGGGGTTGGGGTTTCGGATTTGGGGGAAGCTCACCTAGATCATCTTTAAGTTCAAGCTCAGCATTAGTGGGGTTGATGACCCCCTCCACGTCAAAGCCAGCCAAGTTGCTGACCTCACTGTGGATAAGGTTGAGCTGCAGAGCGGGAGGTGCGAGGGGCGGAGTGAGGATGGGACATGCCAAGGAGGAGGAGGGAGAGCGAGAGGGAAGAGGGGAGGAAGCAAAGCCATTAAAACCCAGATTCACACAGCAGATTAAACGAGGGACACCTTGACTTTTGATGCAATAAAACTGGACCCAGCGTATCTGAAAGCCTCAGACTTAGTGTGACCTTTGTGTGGTTTTGTAAATGTAAATATTAATTTGAGTTATTTTGTATTTATTGTTTATACAGGAGTACAGCAGGAGTGAGGGAAAGGAGGAATATAATAATTTTCTGTTACAAATTCACTAATCCTGCTGTAAAATATGATCTGCTAATCTTCAATTAGCATGAAGCTCAACAAGTGTTGTATCTACTGTCAAGGTGCCCCTGTAAATATTAAGAATTTAACTACATCCTGTTAGCGCAAAGATTCATTAGACATACATTATATTATACAAACAAGATATTTACAGTAAAGACTGAGTACAGACTCATCCCAGAGAAATGCAGTGACATAATACTGGCAGAGAAGAGTGAAAGTGAATTAAACACCAAGAGGAATGCTTGAGCAGGCAGGGTGCAGTTAAAGCACATCAATTCTACAAAAGGGAAAGAGATGTTCAGTATTCATAGGTTTGTGATCTTAATCAGAGCGAGGTGACCTACATTCATTTGATTCATCATCATTTTTTTCTGATGTTGAAGTCAAATATTGAAAGCAGTTAAACACTGCTGCTGCTCTATGCTCAGTTTCAATTACTGAAGGTTATTTTTCATATCATGCGACATTTCACACTGTTTGTAGTTAACATACTTCATTATTGTCATCATGAAGGTCAATCAAGACAAACGTGAAGGGAGCAAAGTATTAACGATAGACAGAATAAAAACATATGGATGTAGTGATTACTAGTGTACCAAGTCAGATAAAACGGATTGATGTCTCCAAATCCCTTGGTTCAATCTTTTCTGCCAGATTCTTAAAGCCTTAAAGAACAATTTCTCCTGAACACTGAATGAGATTTTAAATGTTTCTTCAAAACAGAGAGGAGCATGACAGACGTTGTCCATTGACTTCTTAAATAAGCTGTCAAGTTTTTGACCAACTGATCAGAATTAGATTCAGTTAACAGCCAAAACACTAAAAGTCTTCATTATTTTCACCTCCCCCAAACATAAGTCATTCAACCCACACTAAACTGTAGTTTAAAATATGGTCTGCATCCCCCTGTTTGGAGTTAGCATTTAGCTTAATCCACAGAAAACTGACCTTTTGTCCCAGGAAGAGGCTCTTGGTGGAGAGCACGGTGAAGCTGTCCCCTGGAGAGCCCTCGGTGGTGCTGTCTGCAGACGCTGCCTTGCTCACCTCGCCCTGCTTCTGATGATGACACGGAGGACATGAGGAAATCAAGTAAGATTTTATTTCTCTTCATCAACATTATCCTTCATTTGTTTCCTTCTCCATTCAGAGTTATGAGGTTACGATCTGCCAAGTAATTGTTTCCATGCTTATACTTTACACTACACAATTTTAAGCCTGATTTTCCAATTGCCTTGGAAGCAGACCCAACATACTGGTCAGGGGTTTCTCCAGATGAAAGACCCTTTAAAGTATCCTGATCCCAAATCCGGTAGTATGGACTGCAACAACTAAAGTCATTTTGACTTACGAAATAAGCAGCCAATGAAATACTTTGTCTCAGTTATAACGTAACATACTTTGTGACCTGTAACATAAATCAGTACCTTAGCTTTCCTTCCTCCCCTTTTCCCGCTCAGTTTCTTAGCAGCTGATTTCTTGACAGTCTTGGGTTTCTTCTCAGGAGCCGGCGAAACGGGAGTCTCAAGTTTGCCCTTTGCTCCTCTCTTCTTGGCCAGCAGCTCTGGATGGATGTTGGGCAGGACTCCTCCTGCTGCTATGGTCACACCTTTCAGCAACTGAAACAAAAAGACAAAACAGATCATTTGAAATAACCTGTTGCACTAGTAAGAAATCTGCTTGAATATGTGCTATATGCACTGGAAAAAAATACAATATTTTCTTTTCAAAAGATGGAAATAACACCAGAACTGACCTGGTTCAGCTCCTCGTCATTGGCGATGGCCAGCAGGATGTGTCGTGGCGTGACTCGACCCTTCTTGTTGTCTCTGGCTGCATTGCCTGCCAACTCCAGGATCTCAGCTACAAGAACAAAACACAATCCATCAGAGGACTTCATCAATAAATAATGGCAAGAACAAACACTACAGAAAGCCATGTCACAATTACTGTTACAGGATTGTGAAACAAATGCCAGATGACATTTCTAATACTACCTCTCCATTCTCTCCTCTCCAGAGATAAAACTCACCAGTAAGATACTCCAGTACAGCAGCCAGGTAGACCGGTGCCCCCACACCTATGCGATATTTTGGTAGGCCCCTCTTTATGTAACGCAGCATGCGGCCCACAGGGAATATGACCCCTGCTTTAGTGGACCGCGATGTCTTGGTCGACTTCTTCTTTCCTCCTCGGCTGGACATGGTGCTGAGGCTGCTACCAGTGTCGGCCTCTGCAGGTACACATTAACAAGGGAACATCAGTCGGAGTAATACGGTCTGCTTATAGTGAAACAAACACTTGATAGGGTAGAGAAGTTAAAAGTTAAAATTTAAAAGCTGAAAGTGAAATTGCCTCAGGGAGATTTTTCTCTTGAGGAAGAAATCCTCCACAGGAAGTGATGAATCAAAACAAAAGGGTAAAGTAAACAGACCATCAACCACAACACTGTTAAACAGAGAGATGTTATTTTCCAATATCACACATCTCACAGTGACATTAGTATACATTCATGAAAAAACTGGTTACATTCCAAAAATGTGCTTTTTGCTAAAGACATTTACAACAAACTGTAAGATGACAATGTAATTTAAAATAATCTTTACTTTTCGACAGTTAGACAGATCCCAGCAAACAGCATGCTAATATTATTAATTTATGTTAATGTAATCTTTATTGATCCTAATCTCACAAGCCGCCCTGTGGTTAATTCTGAACTTTCATCATAACAAAATCCCTTGGTGCCACGTTTTAATGTTACTTTAACAGATTTAATACACAGTGGCCCATGTGTCCCTGGTTAATATCTGTCAGTGTAAATCAGTGTTCCAGTGACTGGGTCCCCCTGGTTTTATAGAGTGGGAAATTTCTCTATGGACTCCTAAATAAATACAACCTGTATAGCCACTTGTACCAGCCATGGAAATTACCCTAAATGCATTTGCATCAGCCAAAACAAGAAAGTAATGAACCAGTCCAAACATTCAATAAACTCAAAACAAGGTTTTTATTATAAAGACATTCATTTGGCTTGTAACACCAGCCTGAGGAAAACATGGTCTAATCTCTGTAAATAAGCAATAGCTTTCTTCTCACAGGTATTAAGATAATGTAATTTTCCATAAATGTCAATTTAATGGTTATTCGCCCATATAGGCACAGGATTATCATTCCGGGTCTCAAACTATAATATTGACTATGATGTTGCGATTGAACCACGAGCGCCATTTCATTACGTTCCATTAGAATGTTTTTATTGAAGTAGCTGCAGATTAATTAGCTGTGTGTTGCTGACACGGTCAATCAGACACAGGCCGGACACACATCAACATAGCGCCCACACGAGCGGAGCCAGGTCAACATTTTCACAAACAACATCGGGTCTCTGGAACATCTGCCGCCGCTCCGCGACCAGGTGCAGGTGGGCTCCTCCGCACCGACACCCCGGGCATTTGTTTGGGCAGCGATTTCCGCATATTAACAGCCCGCCGGACGCCTCGCTCAGGCGGCAGTGTGAAAACCGGACACCCGGATACTCGACCTACGGGTAGAACCGAGCTGCCCCCCTCCGACATGAGGACATTTTACCGTTGAGGTCAGCGCGGGTTTCGGGTATAAACACGCCCGGTAGAGTGAAGCCGAGGCGGCTGCCCCCGCTCCGCCTCCTCCCCTCCCTGCTCCTCGGCTCCTGCAGCGGCAGCAGCCTCGGTCTCTCTCGGCCTTAAAAGCCAGAGAAACGCGACACGGCAGCGGGCACAGTGAACACAGAGCGGCTCCGACGACGAGGAGCGGCCGAGCTCGGTGCGACAACACCCCCGTGGTTTACTTACAGAAACAGGGCTCGGCGGTAAACGTCTCTCCGGTTGTCCGGTAACAAGCCTGGGCAGTGTCCTCGACTCCCACAATCCACAGCGAATCCACCAAAATATCGCAGCGAGCCAGAAGCGCTGCCCGCGGAGCGACGAGAGCTGAGGATCCGCGGTGATCTTTAACCCTTTCCACCGTGACTCTGTCCGGGAGAACACGTGGTGTGGACGTTGGCTGAATGTTCCCAGAGCGGATCGGTGGCAAACATCAGATTATTTATATATTTACAGTTATTCACTGGAGGCCGGAAGCTCACACCAGGGGGGGGCCCTACAAAATGTGGGCACCCTTTCCCAAAACTGAGGTGGCATGGTGGCACTCACATACTTTTATGAATATTTTATTTATATGAAGCCAATAAAACTACAGATCCTTCAGAGGTTCATCTGTATAATTTTGCACAGATTTTTCTATATCTATATCAGGTGCTGTCCTGTAGGCTGTGCTCTGTTCTGGATGTTTTACCTGGCACATGGCTGTAATCTGTAAAAACATCCGTGGACGGTCATGTCAGTCTCTGATTTTATTTTCTCAGGTTCAGTTTGGTTCGAGACAATGACGTTGCACTATATCAAGTACTGTATGTAAGTCTATAAAAATGTGTTAAACATTTGTCTCAAATGTGATTTAGGCTACCAATAGTTCTCAGGGTCACAACTTCTATTTAGCTGAGGCTAATGCACCAGTCTGGTCATAGCTGACCTGAGTTTGTTTTAAATCAATCTTGAGATAGAGAGTCAAGATCCACCCACTGTTCTCTGAACTGATGCCAATAGCTGCAGGTTTGACGGTGGTGTGAGTTATTTGTAAACTCCATCATCTTAGATGCAGAGGCCTCTGCATCAGTTCATTATGTTGTGTTTGATTGAGTTTGATATACTTATCACCTCTGCAGCTTGACCGCACAGATCTGAACCAAGAAGAATAGACTTCCTTCACGCAGTAGGCCCCAGTGGCCTGAGCGGGATTGGTTGTCTCCCTTATCTGACCCAGATGTGATTTGTTGACTGACAGAATCAGCAGCACAAATCACATGTAGTCTGTAGTAATCTTTTTATATCAGATTTGGGCCACCTCCATATCTTTTGTTTTAAACCAGATACAGATTCAACATTTAGAAATGCAAACTCAGTCTTAACAGCCATTTTTATGATTTATTTAAATCAATACTTCCTGATCAGTTCCTTCCTGACTATCAGTTTAGTGTTTCTCTTCCTGAAAACTATTTTTGCTGCGGACAGACTTCTGTGTTTGAAGACAGGCAGAAGATGGACGCCTAGAAAAGCAAACATTTGAGCAATAACATCAACATCATCCCTGTTCTGTTTACGTCTGCAGCTAAATGGAGTGTAGCCATATACTTACACATGTGGCTGCCATTAGTACTTTGGAGTGTCAGAATAAAGAAGTGAACTGCCGATGTAATTCTGCAGAGCATGTCAATGACAGCAAAGGTCTCACCTGTCAGAGAGAACACAGATAAACAACATGTGACATGTGTCCCAAAACCCTGCAGTGGCAGAAAAATCACACCAGAGGTCAGACTTGAGCTGTGCAGCAAATCCCCCATCATATTCAGAGCTAATTGGATGGTTGGTTGTTGGTTTGATTGGCGGATGACATCCTGTTCATCGTTGCATTACCGCCAAATACTTCATTCCATTTTGTTGTTGTTCTCAGGACACCCTTTTTTCCTTTCTTTCTTCTTTGTTCTTTGTTCTGATTTTCTCCTTTATTCCTTCTATTCTTTGTTCATTCAGTTGCCTTTAGTAGCATTGCTTTTGTTTGAGGTTACTTTGAACAGCGCAAAAAACTATTGCCATTACAGTACAAAACACTCACACACACACATTTCCTCGTCTCCTTTCTTTGTCAAACTATTCTACAGTCACTGGCAGTGGGTGAAATGGCTCTGCAAGAAATTAAACTGGACAGAGAAAGCTTCTCTTGTCCGATCTGTCTGGATCTACTGAAGGATCCAGTGACTCTTGGCTGTGGACACAGCTACTGTATGAGCTGTATTCAAACCAACTGGGACCATGAGGACCAGACAGGAATCTACAGCTGTCCTCTGTGTGGACAGACCTTCAGACCTTGGCCTGTCCTGGGGAAAAACACTATGTTAGCTGATTTAGTGGAGGAGGTGAAGAAGACTGGACTCCAAGCTGGTCCTGCTGGTCACTGCTATGCTGGACCTGAAGATGTGGCTTGTGACGTCTGCACTGGGAGAAAACATAAAGCTCTCAAGTCCTGCTTGGTTTGTTTGGCCTCTTTTTGTGAACATCATCTCTGGCCTCATTTACAGTCGCCTGCATTTAAGACGCATAAGCTGGTGGAGCCCAACAAGAAGCTCCAGGAGAATATCTGCTCTCAACACGGTGAGGCGATGAAGATGTTCTGCCGCTCTGATCAGCAGTGTATCTGTTATCTCTGCTCTGTGGATGAACATAAAGGCCACGACATAGTGTCAGCTGCTGCAGAAAGGACTGAGAGGCAGAGAGAGCTCAGGCTGAGGAGACAAACAATCCACCAAAGACTCCAGGACAGACAGAGAGATGTGGAGTTGCTTCAACAGGAGGAGGAGGCCGTCAACAGCTCTGCTGATAAAACAGTGGAGGACAGTGAGAAAACCTTCACTGAGCTGATCTGTCTGCTGCAGAAAAGAAGCTCTGATGTGAAGCAGCAAATCAGGTCCCAGCAGGAAACTGAAGTGAGTCGAGTCAAAGAGCCTCAGGAGCGACTGGAGCAGGAGATCAATGAGCTGAAGAGGGAAGACGATGAACTGAAGCAGCTCTCTCACACAGAGGATCCCATTGAGTTTCTACACAACTTCCCCCCACTGCCACTCGGTGACTCTACACACTCATCCAGAATCAGGATCCATCCTTTGGGGAGCTTTGAGGATGTGACAGCAGCTGTGTCACAGGTCAGAGGGCGACTAGAGGACATTCTGGCTGAGCTACAGACTTTACTGTCTCAACCAGAGCCCAAGACCAGAGCTGAGTTCTTAAAATATGCACAGGAAATCACACTGGATCCAAACACAGCAAACAGACGTCTGTTATTATCTGAGGGAAACAGAAGAGTAACATGCATGATGGAAGACCAGTCTTATTCTGATCATCCACACAGATTCACTGGTTGGCCTCAGGTCCTGAGTAGAGAGAGTCTGACTGGACGTTGTTACTGGGAGGTGACGAGAGCAGGAGGAGTTTGTGTAGCAGTCACATACAAGGATATCAGCAGAGCAGGGTGGTCGTGTGACTCTGGATTTGGATTCAATGATAAATCTTGGGGGTTAGATTGTTTTAGAAACAATTTAACATTCTTACACAACAAGACCTGGACTCAAATGTCAGGTCCTCTGGACTCCAGAGTGGGAGTGTACCTGGATTACACAGCAGGTGTCCTGTCTTTCTACAGTGTCTCTGACACCATGATTCTGCTCCACAGAGTCCAGACCACATTCACTCGGCCTCTCTATGCTGGAGTTGGGCTTCACTGTTATGGCAACACAGCTGAGTTGTGTGAACTCAAGGAGACTGGAGCCAGTAACAGCAGTGATACAGAGACTTTACAGATTGTGTCTCAACCAGAGCCCAAGACCAGAGCTGACTTCTTAAAATATGCACAGGAAATCACACTGGATCCAAACACAGCAAATGAAGATCTGTTATTATCTGAGAGAAACAGAAGAGTAACATTAATGAGTAGAGCTCAGTCCTACTCTGATCATCCACACAGATTCACTGGTTGGCCTCAGGTCCTGAGTAGAGAGAGTCTGACTGGACGTTGTTACTGGGAGGTGGAGGGAGGAAGAGGAGTTGGTGTAGCAGTCACATACGAGGATATTGTCAGAAAGAGGTCATGTGACTCTGTATTTGGACGCAGTGATAAATCTTGGGGGTTATATTGTTATGGAATCCGTTTTGAATTCTATCACAACAACATCAGTACTCATGGGTTGTGTCCTCTGGACTTTAGAGTGGGAGTGTACCTGGATCACACAGCAGGTGTTCTGTCCTTCTACAGTGTCTCTGACACCATGACTCTCCTCCACAGAGTCCAGACCACATTCACTCAGCCTCTCTATGCTGGAGTTGCGCTTTACTGTTGTGGAGCCACAGCTGAGTTGTGTGAACTCAAATAGACTGCAGCTGTCAGTCAAACACTGCCTTCCTTCATCACAGATGTTCAGTCTCGCTTTGTAAAGACAGAATCTGTACTTTACTGGCATGAAAATGTTGAAATGAACACACGTTGCTGTTGTTTTCTGAAGTGATGCCAAAAGAAGCTGCTCTGATTAAATTACACGGTTATTTAAAGAAGAAGAACAAAATAAAATCATGTAGGTGGCGGCTGGCAACCTGTTTGTGGTTGCTTTGCCGATCAAACCAACAACAACAGCAAGTCAAAGATTCTGGATCTTTCTGGATCTGGATCTGGATGGTTGGTGGACAAACAGAAGAAGAATAAAGTATATTTCGGTCAGGTATTATCATCAATTCTTTTAATTCATAAAAAAATAAAGCACTGAATCTAAAAAATAATCCCATTAATGGATCTGCTCTGTTTGTCTGATCTGCTCCAAAGGTTCTTGATGAAGTTTCAGCATTTTGGTATAATCCAGCGGACTAAGCTAATGCAAAGAAAACAACCTTCTTGGCTGAGTTAAAAATCTCAATTAATTAGTAACGTCTGAATATCAGGAATTGAGCAGAAGGTTGTGGTTAGAGACATTCCAACGTGTCACTATTGATCTTGCTACAATTTACAATTCAGTATTTCAGACAAAGAAAACATTAGAAAGAAAGATATTAGATAGATAGAAAGAAGACATTAATACTCTTTGTATGTTCTCCAACACATCTGTAGACTAGAGGATGTCCAGAGTGAAGTAAGAAAGACGTCAGGTGTCTCTGAGAGGGTCTGTCAGTCGAGTGTCTGTCCACTTCAGGGTTCAATGTCATTCCAAATTTACATAACTGCTGCGGTGACCCCATGTACAGTAATAATAAGTGATGTGTTGCAGCAGGCCAGAGGTGATGCAGGTCAGGGAGAGTCAAGTGACACCTGAAGGAGATATCACCAATAAATAGAAGGCAGCGCAGGGTGTGTGTTTGTGTTTGTGTTTGTGTTTGTTGAGATACGTTAAAGTACGCAGTATAATGAGAAGTAACAAAGTATTAATTGAAAAACTACTCAAGCAAGAAAATTGTAACTTGTGAACCTAAACCTCAACCAAATCAGTCATTCTAATTTCTATAATAATTTAATAAATAAAACTTGTCTCTCCAATGCAGTGCCTACTTACAATAGAGAGTGTTGCACTGTACTCTGCTCTCACTGTCGACTGATTTATTTATTTTAGCGAGATCTGATCCCGGTGGTTTTATATACACTCCATGGTGGTTACCATGCTGAGTCTCAACCTTCACCTGGATCCACACAGACCGGAGGGAGCATCAGCCAATCAGAAGAGCTCCTGTCTTATAAATAAAGAGGCGGTGTGAGACCAAGCAGCAGGGAGAGAGAAAGAGGAAGCAGCGAGTTGATCATGGTGCAGGCAGCAGTCAGTGGTAAGTCAGACCTTTTACTTTTTTATAACATATCTCTGCAGGATTGTGTTCATCTAAAGCTCAAGTCATGATTAGAAACAACAGCAGTGTAGATTATATATATACACACACACACACACACAGAGAAAACCAGACATAGTAAGAGTCCAAAATAATTATTTGTATCAGTTTAGACTCAATAATGTAATGCAGTCTCTCAGGCAGGTTAGTCTCTATTGATAACCGCCTTAAGTACATATGTATCGCCTGAATAATTTTGGACTATGTCTTTGATCAGATTATATTCTTGATTGATAAAGATAAAGTAATTCATTCCAGATGATGTCAGGTGTACGTGCTTGAGTACATCCCATTATTAAAGGCTAAACTTTGATCTTGAGTTGTACCTTGGTAAATCAAGTAATTCAGCAAAGCCAATATAATGTCACTCAGATAATCAGTCAACTTACTGTTTGATCATCATCTGTAGTTCCAGAGCTGCAGTGATCAGCAAATACATTAACTGTCCCCATGAAATGTATATTTAGCATTCTCAAATGTGGGTAATGTTTTATTTTAATAATTGATTTCAATTTAATATTATATTTATTATGAACTAAATACATATGGATGCTGATCAGACAAAATAAGATGTCCATTAAGTTTCCATTGGATTTGGGAACTGATAGATTTAACAAGGAAAATAATGCATCAGCAGTTGAAATTGTACGCAGTGTATTTTCTGTCTGAACTACAATAAAAGGAAATGGTGAATGAGAGTAGAGCAGGATTTTACGCCCAAGACTCCCACAGTAAAAGTGCACATTGTAAAGATGGATTATAACAGGATTATGTTTAATCCTCCTGTAATTTTGCACAATGGTTAACTGCACTCACATGATTCATTTGAACATGGAAGGACATAAAACAGTAAGAGAGCACCAAATATATTGGTTCTACTAATAAAACAGTTAAATTATTTCAAGTATGTATGGAGAAATCAGTGAAGGTTTAGCAAATGAACGTATTGTTATACATTTATTATTCACAGAAAATATTAAAAAAATATTTAACTGAGTAACAGAGTTAGTGTGCATGATTGAAATGTAGGGTATTTTCTTAAAAAAAACAAACAAACAAAAAAAAAAAAAAAACACACAAAAAACAGACTTTTTGAACAGGCCCAGATTAGGACACCTTCATCAGAGCTTTTAATGTCTAATCTTCCAGCATCAGTCATTTTGGGACCGTTGGGTTTTAAATTTGTGATGATAAAAATAAGCATCTTTAAACTGTGTTAACAGATAAGAGTGGAGCTGCCATGATGAGCAGCAGCAGCAACAACAGACAGGTGAGAAGTAAACACTGCTGTAACCTCAATTCATCAGAAACAAAGCTGAGCAGATCTGCAACAAGTCAATACACTGACTCACAGCCAGCTCAAGCACACCCCACCATTACATGTTCATATTTGGTTTGGTGTTTGATTTGTTCTTGTTTCTTGTTGTCTCAGATGTGTTTTTATTTGAACATTTTCTATAAACCTTAAACCCACTGTACTGTAAGCTCTATATTTTACAATTCTATAACCCCTGCCATGGCTGAGCCAGGGACCGCCGGGGTAATGCCTGGTGTTTAAGAGAGTCTGGTAAATGTGGAGTAAATCCATGGTCTTAATTCCTGCTGAGTGAACTGATCCAGTTTGTGGGGCTGGCCCAGATTTTGCTTTGACTTAATGCACTGTGCATTTTGTCCATTTTATATCAAGTATTCAAAAACAATCTTCTATCTGGAACATCTGCAGCAGAAAATGGAGCTTAAATGCTTCTGGTCTCAAAATCTGAAATAAAACAATTAAGAAACAACGAGGTAAACAACAGTTGTTGGATGGATCGGATTAATTGAAAAAACATTTGATCAGAGAATGTGTACAATGACGAGACAGCTCCCCAAAAGTGATGCCAAGGGGTCTTGAGGTGGCTGACAGGACTACAAAAACCCTGTCTCTACCATTTTAGTGAATGGAACATTGTATGATTTTAGTGTGTATTTGCAATGCAAGTAAAAATGCAACTCCTATCAGTGCCTTGTCCCCATGGACAGACTCTTTGAGTAACAGCCTCAGTGTTGTGTTAAAGACATGTCCGCCCTGTAGGATGTCTTTGTGGGAATCACTGATTGGCGACGCATCATGAGATCACTCAGAATAAACCGAAGTTAAACAAAAGCCGTCTCTCTGCCCAGGACGGCCCTGCAGGACTGTGGGACTCTGTGAAGAAAGCTGCCGTTGTCATCGGATCTGGAATCTTATTCTTGGCTGCATTCGGCAACTCGCTGACATGGTAAGATCTCTTTAAGCAAAACAGTATAAACATTGCAACGCAGCAGCAGTTTGTCCTGAAAGAAACCTGAGGAAACCCGGAGTCCTGTAAACCTGACACTTGACACTCGTTCTCCCTCCAGGCATCTTCAGAGATTCTGGGGAGCTTCGGGTGACTTCTGGCAGGACATGTGGACCCGGCTGTACGTGGCATATGAGGATCATGATGCTGCTCTGTTCTTCCTTGGTACGAAACACTGTGGAAAACAACAGATATTGATTTAAGAGATGTTTGAGTAGCAGCAGAATCCTCTGCTCTCAAGGTTTATGCTGCTGAATATGACTCCAGTTGTTGTTCCTGTTGTACTATGTAAAAGTCTGTAAAAGTGACAGTGGCCTTCTTTGTCTCAACAGGGACAATGCTTGTCCCCACCGTAGCGTTCTGGGCCCCAAATGCTCTGCTGCTGTTGGCAGACACCACCGGTAAACCGTCCTTCATCACTCGTTACCGCATCCAGACGGACAAGAATAACCCGGTAGGATTACAAGCCTCATTATTAGCTGTTTCGTCAGTTGTTTGTATTTTGTTATTTTGTTTTTTTCCTGTATTTTAGAATTGTTCATCCATTCTTAATATCTAGTCATTTATGAGGGATAGCACTCTCCTCAGCAGAGATAGACAGAACAGGTGGTCTAAACATCTGACCAAAGTCCTGTTTAAGTAACCCATGTTGTTGGACACAGCAGAGATAAAGGCCTGATAAGTCTGATAACGAGGGCTGGAGGTGACTCTGAAAAAGTAATTTCATTATTGATTACTATTCACTGATTAGAACAAAGCAGGCAGTGCACATCAGTGCACATCAGGTCTCTTAATAATCAAACCATTTTATAGTCAGTAGTGCCAGTTTTTTCCAGCCGTGCAATACATTGAATCTGATGTGTGACATAAAGTTACAGAACATATGTCTTGGTGCTAATCAGCAGCGATAAGCAAAGTGTTTCCTCTGGTCATCACTCAGAGGAGAGGTACCTCAGTTCACTGACCGACAGTAACAAGTTGAGCACCACTGGTCATAAACAAGGATGTGATATTCAACTTACATAACTGGTTGTGAGCTATGAGCTAATTAGTTTATGACTGTACAGGAACATAGTGAAGGTTCATCTGAGAACACATACATGAACTTCTACTTACAGATACATACACATGCTCCTACACACACACACACACACACACACACAGACACACACAGATACTCACTCATAAATGTCAAGCAATGTCTGTGTGTCTATAACCAGGGTTCAAAGGTCACTCTTCCAGTGGACTGACAGATTTCAGCTGTATTTAGTCAAGAAAATAATAAATACATAAAAATAATAATACAGAGACTTTGAGAAAAAAAAATAGAGAAACAATTCCTCTTTGAGCTCCAGGTGTTGGTTTTAACTTATGGTTAAAACTTCCAGGTGGATCCAGCTAAGCTACGTCATGCACTGAAGACCATCCTCTTCAACCTTTTCGTCGTCTCAGGGCCCATGGTTGTGGGGGTTTACCTGCTGATGAGTTGGAGAGGGAACCCCTGTGGCCCCGAGCTGCCTACCTTCCACTGGGCTCTGACGGAAATGGCCATCTTCTCCCTCATAGAGGAAATTATGTTCTACTACTCACACAGGTACACATCGTTCATGTGTGTCACGTCTATGCTTCAGAAAGGTTTACGTAGTCAGTGAAGAATGGAGGCAGGTTCCAAGAACTCCAACTTTCATCTGCACACGTTTGAGATTCAGTTGTCCTTGGAAACACTGAACATTACACATTACTGTCACCTAGTGGTAGACTTCTGCTGGGACACTTTGTTCAAAGCGTTTGGGTGACAATTATAAAGATACTTAGAATATAGATAAAGATTAGAGATTCACGTAACTTGCACAGATATAGATAATTTGAACATGGTTATTATTGTCTATTTTTCTCTCAGGCTCTTCCATCATCCTGGCCTCTACAAGCATTTTCACAAACAGCACCATGAGTGGACCGCTCCCATCGGCATCGTCTGCATTTATGCTCACCCCCTGGAGCATGTGGTGAGCCCCCCCTCCTCTCTGCCTCTCTAGATCTCCACATTACAATATTTCTCTCACCCTCAATGTGATTAGTTTTTACTCTACATTATCTTATCTGCTGATTAAAACTCACTTCACCAATAAAACTGTCACCATTAAAGCAAATGCATTTCATTCTCACTTCTGGAATTTTGTAAAAATCTGAGCTTACTGCTTTGAATTCTTTATTTTCATTTTCAGGATTTCTGTGTCCATTAAACATGTTTGCTTCCTCTCTGGTAGATCTCTAACATGCTGCCGGTGGTGCTGGGACCCTTGATCCTGGGCTCCCACGTGACCACCACTTCCCTCTGGTACTGCATGGTCCTGTGGAGCACCACCATCTCCCACTGTGGCTACCACCTCCCCTTCCTGCCCTCCCCAGAGTTCCACGACTTCCACCACCTCAAGTGAGTTTTCCTGTCCACTCATCCAGGAGTGAGATAACAGATATTAAAAACTTGACTCCAGTAACTTTATAACTAGGAGTTAGTTACAGAACCTCTCTGAACTCTATCTTTAACCATGGCCCTCTCATCACTCCTGAGTCCAGGTTCACCCAGAATTTTGGCGTGCTCGGTGTGCTTGACCGGCTTCACGGCACTGACAGCAAGTTCCGTCAGACCAAGCAGTACGAACGCCACATCGTGCTCGCCAGCCTCACCCCACTGAACGAGAGTATCCCTGACTCCCCCAAGAAGGCTCAGTGATGACCTGTGCCCCCCGACCTCTACAACCTCAGGCCTCGGCCTCACCAAGTTTTGGAATGTCACTGCAACCTGTGGAGATAAAACTTCCAAACTGACCTTAAAATTTCGATGAAGATTTGAATCCAGAAATGCTGCTGATCAGTGATCAAACAGAGAATGGCTGCTCGGACTGTTTGCTGTGATTTTAGTTTGACAAGATGAAATATTGTTTAGCACTAAGATATGTGCAGGATTCATGCTGAAGTTCAACAGTCTCTGTAGATGTGGCAGTTTAAAAGCCTCTCATGATTGGTTCACTGTCGGTGATATCAGAGAAGTCAGTAGTTCATGGTTATATGCAACATCCTGTGTATAATTCAAAGAACAAAAAGCTCTTAATAGATGATTTAAAGATGATGAGAATAGAACATTAGATTTTTTAAACTTTTATTTGAATTTTTCTCATTACTTTTTATTAATTTTGTTTTTCTGCTAGAAATGTTCTCATATGTTTATATTTTCATCATTTCAAGATTTCATAAAAAAACCCTTTTAATTAAATTAAATTCTTTTGTATTGCACCACATCATAACAGTGTCTCAAGGCACTTTAAATGTAGAGGAAACAAACATATGTTTTTAAATTTGTTTTTGCGTTACAGTTACTCAGTTAGGTTCAATGAATTATTTCTTTCCCATGGAGCTAAAACATACCCAGATGATTGAAAGTGTCTGACCGTATTACAGAGGACTTCACTATCATTTGTATCAAAATAACTGTTTTTTAGAGAAAAGATGTTTAATTAATACAATTTTGAAAAATGTTCCTTGCTTCAGTGGATTTATTATTTTCTGGACTAAAAAGTGTTAAAAAACTAAAACACACACACACACACAAACACACACACACACACACACAATTCTGCCCTTAATTATTCTTCTATATATCTTGTTTCTTGAATTAACAAAAGTATTTTATATTATACAGTTATTTTAATACCTTAGCCCCTTGTGTGCCTTCTTTGTTACCTAACCCTAGCCCCAACCCGAACCCTAGCCCTGACGCTAACCCTAACCCTGCACTGACAATAACTCTAACCCTAACAACAACTTTAAACCCTAAACCCAACCCTAGCCCGAACCCTAACCCCAGCCCCTAACCCTAACCCCAAGCCTAAATTTACTCTTATACTTTAATTAATTTCTTTATTAATAATTATTTTTTATAAGAAAACACAGGCACACAGAGGGTTAAGAATCTTTTATTGAAATGATAGGTACACATAGGGTTAAAAATAATTTTATTGGAAAAACAAGGAACAAAAGGGTTAAATTTCAAAAAAAGAAAAAAACAGCATTGGAAACATGCAGTGAAAAGTTTCAGGACACAGAAAGAAAACTGCAGGGAGTGGGAGTGGCACCAGAGGACATAAAGGGAGGGGGGCAAAGAGCCTTCCTCACTCTCACTCAAAAGATAGAGGAGGGAACATGACAACACTCACAGCTGCTTTTTTACTGTTTTGTGCCCAGGCCTGAAGAAGACCTGAGCACAGGTCGAAACGTCGCTGCGGGCACACTTCACTTTTTATTTGGACTTTTACTTTTTAGACATAATATTCCCAAAAAAAAATTAAAAAATTAAAAAATTATTTATTTTTACACATACCTACCTAGTAATTACATAGATAACAAAGCTGACCTGACAAAAGCACTCACACACCTTAACCCTAACCCTAACCACAGCCGCAACCCTAACCCTAACCCTAACCCTCCCATTGACTTGAATGGGGAAAAAAGTTTTTCGACTCCAACTTTTTCTCTGAATGTCCTAGAGACTCGAGGTTAGCGTCAATCATCGAACCCCACGCCCTAGCCCCAACTCCAACCCTCACATTAACCCTAACCCTAACCACGGCCGAAACCCTAACCCTAACCCTAACCCTAA